>JAVSBS010018663.1:3663-26474 GCA_033124195.1 Coracias cyanogaster | reverse complement strand
TCTGCCCTCACATTAGGGATTGTAAAGGGCTGGAAAATATCTGTAAATACATTTTGTAAAAAGTTGTAGGAAAAACATCCAATTAATATGCTTCTGCACATAGCTGCCATTTTAGTTTTGCATTTTTGCATATAAACTTTAGTTCCTGCAAGTAGTAGTTTGCACAGCTGAAAGATGAGGACAAGTAGCATCTTACAGGTCAGGTGCTGGCACAAGAAAAAAAAAGTTTGCCTACTCATACATTAGTTATGATGTTTACAAGCACGTCTGTTTTTGTGATGCAGTTTTGCTGCTTGAGTCATGAACAAAGAAACAAATAGAGAAAAGGCAGTTCTATATGCAGGGAAAGGGAGTGGAAATTGTGACCCTGGCTCTGTCATGGCTTCTTTTACAAGGCTGGGTTACTACATTTTTTTGAAACTGTGCCTAATTTGTGTTTAGAAACAAGAACAGTGGTAGCTCACTGGGCTCTTCAGAGCCTCAGAGACCTGGTGGCTGCAGAGCCCACAGTGCTCTGAATGAACATGAACTGATGTGGAATACTGATGCCAGTCTTGCTCTTTTCAAAAATGAGAACCAGACTGCTGCACCAACATAGGAAAATAGTTTTTCAGTCTGCTGTGAATATCATACAAGAAAGCAGTAATAGGGCTTTTCTGCTTACAGTATATCAGCTGTTAAATATAGCACAGAGCTATAAAAAGCAGGAGAAATTCTAGTATGTCTTAATACATGAAGGGCTGGATCTAATAAAACTTCTATTGCTCAGTGCTTGAAAAAGAACCTTTGATTAGTTTCTTCTGTTCTGTCCTGAAAAAAATGGTGGGCTGGCTGGAGAGTCTGTAGAAACAAGGATATTGTCTGGTTTTGCACTGATGCCAGAAGATTTTTACTCTTAGATTTGTGTTGCTTGCTTGTATCTTGCAAGATCTGTCACTGATGCTTGCCTATTTACAAAAGTGTGAAGTGGATGAGACAAAAGCAGCTTGTGGCTAGGTATTTGGCTTATGGGAAAACAGAGGTTTTGACACTAGGCGCTATAAATCTGCTCGTGACTTGTTTTTGCACAGTGAGCTTCTGGTGCATAGCATGTTTTTATCTGTTAGAGCATGTTTGGTCACGCTACATCAGGCTTATACAGTAAGATGAAAAAATTGAGACTGTAGAACACATTATCTAGAGAAAGCTCACAGTTTGTATAGAATCTTTCTTTATTTTGACTAGCTATGTGCAGTGTTAGTTGGGTTTTAACCAAATAAATCCTCCAACAAGTGATGACTTGGTAGGCTCCATATAATGTCCATTGTGGGAGAGTGCATGAAGCATTTACTGCGTTAATGCCTTGTATTGTATATCACTTGACTGGAGCTTGTCCTGTCAGTCTGATAGCAAGGAATTGCTGAAATCCAAGATATTTGCAAAGGAGCCTTAGGATTTTTGTAACTTTTCTTTAAAAACCTTTTCTCCTGATATGCATTTATTCTTTCTATTTGCTGGCTAAATGGTTCAAGTCTTTTATGCTGCATTTCTGTAATTGTAATTTGTGTAGCTGTGTGGTAACCAAGAAAAAAAATACAAAGGGGTTGCAAAAGTTACAGGAGGAGATAATGAAACAAGAGGAAAAGATCTCCACTTGTCTCTATTGTCCTATGAATAACTGGATCTGTATTGAGGTCTTTGAGACTGTTTGGGGTTTTTGGAGCTTATTTCTTTTCTATGGTTCCAAGATTAGAGGACTAGCAACTATAACAAAAGGCCAGACCCAAAGAGTAGAACGGCTTTTAGTTAGGGCAAGCTAGAGCTATGTACAAGTAGAGGAAAAAAAGGGGGGAGATTTAAATAGCTCAAAAGAATGTAACCTATTGCCCGTACCCATTCCACCGAAATATCTTTCCTCTTTATAGTGACTTAATATAGCTTCCAGAATTAAAAATAGGAGGTAGTTAGCCTCGTACATCTTCTCCGTTAGCTGTTATAAAAACATCCTGCAATACGCAAGTGTTTGAGAACCAGTTCTGTACTCTGTAACTTCCTTTTGTTCCTAATAATGCTGTTGCTTTTTCTACCGGAAAGTGGAGTTAGGTGAGACCTACTTTGCAGGTGTGGAGATGCAGATGACCTCAGGGTTTGGATGGGTAACTGTTGTTCTGCATTTTGTTTTGTTTTATTTTTCATCTTTCTCCTCTCCCTAACACAAGTCTGACAACTGGAAAGGAGACTTGCTACACATTGTCGTTTGTATCCTGTTTTTAGGAAGGGATAGGATTTCTGATTCTAGTGAACAGAATGCTATGGCAAGTAGACATGCCTAAGGACAGTCATTGGTGACCTGTGAGATCTCAGAGGGAGTATCCTTTTTAGGCTCTTATAATTGTTTTTCTATCTTCTGTAACAGTTATATTTTTATGAATGTTTTACTGGGGACGTTGGCCTGATAATAGTTTTGTTTGGGTTTATGTTTTTTCACCAAACATTGGGAATACCCTGTTTTTAAAGTGCTCATTGTAATTTAAAGAAATAACTCTGAGATTACTGGTGACATATGCTAAAACAAACAAAAGAAACCAAACAGAAAAAAGAAAACCTTTTAAGCATCATCTGCTGCATATTTAATGCATATTAACATTACCCATGTGCACTTTTAAGGCTTTAACTAGCTTGTTCTTTAACTGAAGTTTCTTGATCTTAAAACTTCTATTGAGTATTTCATTAAATTGCTGTGAAATGTAGTTGGATGATGAGCTGAAGAACTTTGCACCCTGAAGAATGCTGCTGTGCAGACACGTCAGCCACTGTCCAAGAGCTGCAGATTGCAGCCTCTCTTGGCATGGGGATGAAGGGAAAGAAATTTACACTCTCAGAATACTGAGAGCGGGGAAACCATTTCCTTGCATAGCAAGGAATGTCTCAAAGGCAAAGGAACTAAGCAACATGACTGTGCAGCACATCATTGTTTTGGGAGGTACCCCTTGTCAGGCAGTTAAACTCTTTCAGAATACATGCTTAGACAGATCTTTGTACTGTTTAACTAGCATAATATTACTATTAAAGTGATCAAAGTGCTTTGGTGGAGCCTTTTGTCCTTTCTAGTGTTGTATTATACTAGGAAATATTTGTTTAATTTTTTTGCTCTTTTTCAGATTGCTGATCTACAACTCCATAAACTGGATGAATTGGACTGTTTGATCCAGGGCCTCCTTTATGTTGATTCTGTTGGTTTCAATGGCCAACCAGAGTGCTATTATTTTGAAAATCCTACAGATCCTGAACAGTGCCAGAAAAAGCCTTACTGCCTTGATAATCCATATCCTATGCTGCTGGTTAACATAGGCTCAGGGGTCAGCATCCTAGCTGTATATTCTAAGGACAACTATAAGAGAGTCACTGGATCCAGGTAAATTTAAATCTGTTCTTGTAATTCCATTTTCTTTTCTCCTTAACTGAACAGATAGAACCAGCTTAACTAGTAGATGCAGCCCCAAACTCTGCTTATATTCCCATTTCTTTTAAAAACCTACCAGTAGCAGGGCTGGAAATATCCTATCATTCCTTCAGAGAGGGGGGGTCTACATCAGGGAAGTCGCTGATCCATTCAACTTTAGAGCTGCCTTAATTTCTTCTTGCCTACCTAGGCAAGAATAGAAGGTATTCTTACCTACCTTCTATTCTTGCTGTGATAGAGAGATAAAAATAAAGGTCTCCCAGTAAATGAATCTTCTTTTCCCTTCTTTGATCTCCTAAACAGCCAGAGCAGTGAAATAAAAATTCTAAACAAACTTCTTGTTTAGTGGTTAGGATACATACAAGATACAGAAACACTTTGTAGAATTACCTGCTAGTGCTGGATTTTTGGCAGAGGACACTCACTAGATCTCATTTCCTTACTGAATGCACTAGTCCTTGGACCATGCTGGTAAATTAAGGAATGCCAGCATATAGAGATTAGCATCTGATTGTCTGTATTCTTACTTTGTCATTAGCATGATTTCAGTTTAGATCAGCTAGTGCTCTCTAAAATGATTTGTAGGG
The DNA here is from genome assembly GCA_033124195.1 of Coracias cyanogaster. Lineage (NCBI taxonomy): Eukaryota > Metazoa > Chordata > Aves > Coraciiformes > Coraciidae > Coracias > Coracias cyanogaster. The sequence goes on along the minus strand of JAVSBS010018663.1, from coordinate 22,445 downwards.
TACAGCTGAGTTGGAATAGCCTCTGGCCTGTGTTCAGTAAGAGATTTAGATGTGACTGCTCTGTTCAGGGATTCAGGAGTTCAGATGCAGAATTGTGTTCTCAAGGCCAAAAAACAGCCTGAGACATGTTTAAATTCACTCTATAGGTGTGGCAACACTCCTTGCTTAGAGAAAACCACTTTAGTTATAAATGTGTCCCTCCAGGCTAGTACCAATAAATCTCTCCTGGTTTTTCCTCACACATACAAACTAAATTTATATACTTAATTTTCAGTAAAAACATTAAGTAAAATACTTAACATCAAATTACTTTTACATCAAGTAAAAATCTTGAAAACCAAAACACAAACCACCAAAACAGAAACCTCAAGAAGTCCTCTTGAGAACAACCAGAGAAGCTATTTGGATTTGCTGCAGCTCCTTCCAAAGCTGCATTCTGTTCCTCAGTGCATGGTACATATTAATACAGTTTCTCCTATATACTGCTCATGACTTCATGTGTGTCTTCAATTGCTTTATCTAGGGCACATCTTTGCCACAATGGTAGCCATGAGCCATTTTTCTGCATACAATACAGACGAACACAAATTGAATGGAAGAGGAATTGGTTTTCTTGCAATTGTGGTGGTTGTTCAAGCATAGCCCTTTTAACATACCCAACATCATGAAGTTCAGCAAGGCCAAGTGCAAGGTCCTACACCTAGGTTGGGGCAATCCCAAGGACAAACACAGGCTGGGCAGAGTATGGATTAAGACTAGTCCTGAGGATAAAGACTTGGGGGTGCTGGCTGATAGAAAGCTCAACATGAGCCAGCAATGTGCAAGTATAGCCCAGAAAGCCAACCATATCCTGGGCAAGATCAAAAGAAAGAAAAAACCAAAAAACTGTGGCCGTCAGGTCAAGGGAGGTGATTCTGTGCCTCTAGTCCACTCTTGGGAGACCCCACTTGGAGTACTGTGTCCAGCTTTGGAGCCCCTAACACAAGAAGGACATAGGCCTGTTGGAGAGGGTATGGAGGAGGGCCATGAAGATGATCAGAGGGCTGCAACATCTCTTCTACGCGGGCAGGCTGAAAGAGTTGGATTTGTTCAGCCTGGAGAAAAGAAGACTCTGGGGAGACCTTACTGCAGCTTTTTTTTTTTTTATCTGAAGGGGGTCTACAAGAAAGCTGAGGAAAGACTTTTCACAAGGGCTTGTAGTGATAAGACGAGGAGTAATGGGCTCAAACTGTGAGAGCGATTACTCTCTGGAACAGGTTGCTCAGGGAGGTTGTAGATTCCCCAACACTGGATATGGTCAAGACTAAGTTGGATGGACCTTTTGAGCAACCTGGTCTAGTTGGAGGTGTCCCTGCCCATGGCAGGGGGTTTGGAACTAGGTAATATTTAATGTCCTTTCCAACCCAAACCATTCTATGATACCTGTAGATGTCCATCTGATTCTTTCCACTTCAGAAGGAAGAACAAGACTGCAGTGAGTTGCTGACTTATACATGATGAAATCAATACTGTCTTGTGGCTGGTGTGCAGAGCTCCCTACTGTTCAGATACTGAATATATTACAGTGCTACTACATGTGTTTTGAAAAACTTGACTAATAATCCAAGAGCACTGACTGAATGGTGTTCTCCTCTGACCTCCTTTGCTTTTTTGTGAAGTTGTGGGTCTCACTGATACTCCTGTTCACAGTGGCTCCAGTCAGCATGACTGCAGTCAGTGCACATAAGCTAACTTTCTCAAGGGTTAAAAAAGAATGAGGAAGGATGCAGAGGTTAGTAATTTGAAGTTCATGTCTGTAAAGACTGAAGAGTTCGAAGTAGAACTTTTAATGAAACGAGTTAGCAACCTGTTCCGCACAATCAAATACTCCTTGCTAAATTTATAGTCAGTAAATATTGTACTTGAGCCCACGCAAGATATTCAAGTGACTGCTCCTTGCTTGGAGTTTTGGAGGGCTGAGACATTCAGGGCTGATGCCAGCCTTGCTTTGAACAGGAACCAACCAGACTGCTTCCTACCACTGGCTAGGCGTACAAGATGTGCTTGGGCTGCCTGCTCCTGCATAAATATTTAGCTTTGCTGTTTATTCTTTAATCACTGACTTAAGTGATCTGCTGGCTAATTATTCTTGCACGAAAGAAACTTGCTAGAGGGCTACAAATAGCAAACCGACATATGCAGTGTTGGCTTGGACCTTAATTCTCAGCTAGCCCTTTATTTAGAATCATTTCTCCTATATAAATACTAAGAACTTAAAGAGTAGTTCACTTAAAACTGGATGGCATTTGTGATAAATAGAAACTCAATTTAGGGTGTCTGTCTTCAATTCTGAGGGAGGGATTGCAAGATACAGTTGGTAGCTGTGTAGACCATGTTGAAAATGGGAGTCTGAAGAGCTGTGGTAAAAGCTGGTTCAAGCAGCTTTTCTGAAGGAACTGTGCTTTTCTAGTCTTGGAGGAGGAACGTTCCTGGGCCTTTGCTGTCTGCTGACTGGATGTGAGACATTTGAAGAAGCATTAGAAATGGCTGCGAAAGGAGACAGCACCAATGTGGATAAGCTGGTGAAAGATATTTATGGAGGAGACTATGAACGGTTTGGCCTTCAAGGCTCAGCTGTAGCCTCAAGGTATGTGTTACTTCAGCTGGTTTTTAAAGAGTTCTTGGGGTAACTTACTGTGCATACTTAATTGAGTGCACAATCCCTGGACTATGCACTATGTCCATGTGGAAGTGTCACTCTGAACATGTCATGTGGTTTGTACTTAGATCTCTCATCTAATTCTTGCCTTTTTTAAAAAAAACAGATATAAACAACGCTTGATGTCGTTCACTTCCATTTAAATTACAGTTATTGTAGAAGTGTCTTTGTTCATTGTTCTGCCTGTCCAGTGAGATCTCTTTTCACATTTCAGTTCTGTCGCAAATCAATGAATATCAAATCCAAGCAAAGCTTATTAAATGATACAATTTCTAAGGGCTTTTAGCACTCCTAAGTAACTCATGTTAAAAGGGATGATCTTCCTCACACAGCTTTGGTCATATGATGAGTAAAGAAAAGAGAGATTCCATCAGTAAAGAGGACTTGGCCAGAGCTACTTTGGTCACCATCACCAACAACATAGGTTCTATTGCTCGCATGTGTGCACTGAATGAGGTAAGACAGCATATTTACTGTGACCTTAAAACATTTGTAAACTATTAGTAAGATTATCAGAATACAAAAATGCAAATTGCTGGTATAGTAGGTGTGTAACTGGCCTTGGTAAATATGCATGTATTTAATGTGATGTCCTAATTCTTGGTGATCTGTGTTATATGTATGCTTCGATGCAAAGTATAAAGTACTTTGAGCTTCAAAGGTAGGGAAGAGAGAAGAAAAGTTGACTGTAAAGATCTCCTTGAACTATTGATGCTTAAAGCTGTTCACTTGCTCTCAAGCTGTAATATAGATACTAATACCTTTGTAATCCAGATTAATACTTTCCATTACCTTGTAGTTACTAACAGATCTTACTCTATTGTGATGGATTTAATTTTTTTATAGTATTTTGCTTGGCTTGTTTCCATAGTATGATGGATTCAAATTGTGTATTGTGTTAGAGATTTTGGAAGATACAAGATCCATTGTATTGGGTCAGAGAGAATTAAAATATGGTTCATTTTCCTCCCTCAAATTCCTATCAAGTGCTTGTTGCATTCTTTTCTCTGGGTATGGTAACTGTGGATGGATTGTTCCATTCATATACCTTTCCAGCTTCCAGAAGTTAAAAACAAAACAAAATAACCACCAAAAAAACCCCCAAACCACCACCCCACACAAACAAACCCTACCAAAACCCAAACATTTAGGCACTTGTTTTGAGCAGTAAATTGCATCCTTTACTGTTACATGGTAACTAATCTTTTATCTGCTCTCAGTGAATTTATCTATTTTTTTTAATACCTATATTTCTATACACAGCATTCTGTGGTTAAAAGCAAGTTCTTCTTTTTTCTTTTCTTTTTTTTTTTAATCAACAACACACCCACACAGCCTAAAAAAACCTCAACAGAACCAAAACACTCACCAGACTGCCATCTGATTACTTGATTGGGTCTAGCTTTTTCCTTTGAGAAATAGCAAATAATTAATCATTAGTGCTTTTGGTTGCTTTTGGTTTGGTTTTGTTGTTTGGGTTTTTTTTTTTTAGCAAACCTTTATCACATCTCCCTGTTGGTCTTTCCAAGACAGGAAGTTCCTAATGTAGTCTCCTCTCCTGTGGAACATGCTCTGTGTCACTTTCCCACTGTTGAATTTTGTCTTTCTAATCTTTCTATGGCTCTGATTTTGAGATTGAATTATCAGATCTTCATGCATTATTCAGAGTGTGGTTGCACAATTAATTTGTGGTGGCATATTGATAAATTTCATGTTCTGAGTTCTTTTACTAACAGTTATTAATTTTTTTTTTGTGAGCACGGAGCTCATATTTTTAAAAAACTATTTTCAGTCCCTCTACTGTTTTTGAGTTTTGGCTAATTTGGAGCCTGTCGCTGCATCTGAACACTGAATTGCCTGCATCTCTTTGGTGTCATTTCATACTTTAAGTTTAAACTTCATCTGCCATTTTATTCCTCAGTCACTGGGTGTAAGTTTCTTTAGCATTATTATGCTGTTAATTTTTTGTTCTGACTCTCCTGAATAATTTTGTATGTCAATAAATGTTTCTTGTTAATATCCCTCTCTAGAGCACTTTTAAAATATGTTGAACAGCACAAGTCTTGGTGCATTCCCCTATCGAATGCCACTGATAACCTCCCTTCATTGTGAAAAATGACTGCAGACATTCTTTTGGAAATCTGATTCAGTCGAGATGATTCTCTTTCAGTCTTCTCTTTGCTTTCAGCTTCTTTACAGTGTTGCCTTGTGGCATGGAGTTCAAGCAGCATTGTACAGGGCTATCAAAGCATGGAGAGTTGCAGCAGGGAACCACATATTATGCATTCAGAGGATATAGGTTACTAATGAAACCAATGTTTCCGAGTTGCTGTGAGAGAGTTCTTAATGTCTTTGTTTTGTGGGCAGGCTTACCTAAAAGCTGGATGTGATCCATAGAATTTTTTTTTTTCAGCAATGTGGATTGATGTGTAAAGTATTCATCATTTCACAGACAATGTCACGGTAGAATTTCTCCAACAGTTGAACTAAATTTTGTAGTTTTAGAGAATGAAAGCTTCATTCAGTAGCTTTACATATTGTTAAAAAAAAAAATCAAACATTATATATCATTGCAAGTAAGATGATTTCCAGATAGCTTGCTCTTGGGTGGGGAGGAGGGGAAAGTAATGCTCTCATTCTGCTAAATAATCTAGAAACCTAAATTGCCTTTGGGAGATAGGGTTCTGACTCTTACCAGCTTGATTAGTGAAATGCCAAAATAAGAGCTTAAAAAACAGTTGAATATGTTATATTCTTCTATGGAGTTTTTGTGTGTTAGATTAGAGTTATGGTGAAGCTTACTTTCTGGTTCTTTGGCAAAATCAGTTCATGCCCTGAAACATGAGTTTTGATATGTTTTTTTTCAATGATTGCAGTTTTAATATTGTGTTGAAAATTACTTGCATATGTGCAGGAAAAAAATGAAGCTGGGGAATAAATGAAATATTCTGTCTGCAGAACTTCAAAGCAAAGTTGACTTGCACAAAGTTGGCAGTGGGGTAGAAAAATTCCATAGTCTGCAACCATTTGGCTACACGTCATTTGAAACAGTTTGTCCTAAGCACAGGAGAATGCATAAAGGAAACCAATCTCCCTGGTTTTTACTTTTCTTACTAGCAGAACATGTAAGTTGCATCTGAATGAGGCTTCTTGCAAAAATATGTGCAGGTTTTTTTTATTGCATCTTTGATATAGATTCCCCTATTCAATTATATTGGCAAATACATATATATACTATATTGAAGCTATGCTGTCACTTTCCACTGCAAGTTGAACAATTTAGCAAGACTCCACAGAATGCAGGAGTGTATGTCTTTTCCAGGATGTCATAATTTGGTTAGTGTAAGCATTTCATCACCATCACTTTAAGACTTGTCTTTCAGTTTTGAATATTTCAGCAGTGAACAATATAAAAACATAAACAATATAAAAGTAAATTTGCAAGACTCCCTTCAGAGAGAAAATAGCATTTCTTTATTTTATGACTCCTGAAAAATGCTAAAGCTGTTAGTTGGGTTCAGATATCTAGGAAACTCTACATCTTTTAACATAATTCTTAATCTTGACAAGTCAAGGCATGTTGGAAAATAAAACAGATAAGAGATGTGCATGTTATACACTATGCTATTCTAGTAGACATGACTAGTATTTTTAGATTTAAAATTATCAGTCATTTTTATACTGAGTGTTAGGTACTGCTTGCTTGAATTTCTGGTAATAGTAGCTTCATGTATTTATTCAGAAAAAAATGAAATTCAAATGTAGATTCTAATTAATTTGTTATTGTATTCCAGTAAATTAATTAGTTACATGTTTGGCCCTCCTTTGTTAGAAATTACTTCAGAGAGAAATCTGCCTTGTTAGAGGATGCAGATTGCTCTTGGCCATGTTTAAGATCAACCTTTTTGAAATTGAGAAGGTCTTATTTTCAGCCATGTAAATTCCTAGGACTGAGTATGAATGAATGCATGCTGATGTGACTGCAGAGTCTAAAGGAGTAGATGACTGTCAATTTGAATTATATAAATAAAATTTGTGTTGATGTGTTTGGTTTGAGGACAGTCAGACATGTAACTCAGTCATCGGAGACTGGATACATGAATTACTGCATCTGGGTATCAGCACTTTCCAATACTGAGTATTCAAGCAAGGATGTTCTTAGTGGTCTGTCACATGCACAGTACTAGACACGACAAAACTGCAGTCTCTAAAAAGCAATTGCTGCAGAACCAAGTGTTGGATGTTATAGAGCTGTATGAATGTAGAGAGGTAGCACTTAGTAATTTTAGTCTCTGTGTAGATTTTTGCTGGTAATTTTCAGCAGAGGACTCTTGAAGATACATTCCTAGGGCTCCTTCAAGACTTCTGTAAAAACTTATGTCTCCAGGATTTGTCTCCTACTGAATATTCCAGACAATTCTAGTGTATGATGAACATAATATGGTACACCAACACAAAAATGCACTTGCATTTTGAATATAACAGGCAAAACTGGGCTTGGCAAGATAGTTAGGGGCATTGTTTAAGCACCAGAACTGTTGCTTGCATGCAACTGATGTGCATGCAAGTAAGTGTGTGGCTTTCTCACTGACAGAATAGCACTAGTCTGTTAAAAAATGTTAAGCTTCTGTATGAAAACTGAGTTCAAGTGAGCTTTTAAACAAAGGAATGCAGTACGTGTCAAGTGTAATGTTGTGCAGTTTTTGAGAATGGAACCACAGTCCAGGTAACAGATAACAAAAGATGCTGCTTTCCATCTCTAATGTAGTCCTTCTCAGATACCCTTCAGACATTCTCCATCTGGATTTAATAATTATAGCGATCTCTGGAAAGCTGCTTCATTTAACAAGCAGGGGGAAAAGATGTGTTCAGTGCGGCCATGTCATATACGATCAAACAGAAAACCAAAACCTCAAAACGCTCATAATCCTGTTCATGTTGGGAAGGTCCTGGGCTTTTAAGCAAATAGTCACCATCTGTGACATCAGCCTCTCATTTTCTTTGGAATAAGACTTTTTTTTTATTGCAACTTCTCTACTTAATAACTTCAATTTTTTTTGTTTTAACTTTTTACTCTAGAGAATTTAAATGTGACCCAAAATTCCCATTTAACTTTATAGTGGAGGCAGAAGTATGTATTGAATGAGGCAGATAATGTCACTGAATATAATTTTTGCTGTTCTGCTTTTCAATTTTACAGAACATTGACAAGGTGGTATTTGTTGGCAACTTTCTCCGAATTAATATGATTTCTATGAAGGTGCTAGCATATGCTATGGATTATTGGTCCAAGGGACAGCTGAAAGCTCTGTTTTTGGAACATGAGGTAAGGAAATACATGTTGAACTTACTTTTGTTTGTAAGTACAGAAATCTCACAGTCCTTGACTTGAAGTTAAAAGGGAGCATTTCAATGCCATTGCTTTGAAGTGAATGGATAAACTAGAGTTCTGCATAAATACAATTTATTACAAATTTATCTGAAGAATATTTGGAAGTATTTGAAAATACCCCTTGCTAGCTCTGTAGCCTGATCACTAATCTTGTGGTATTTGTTGCTAAACATTGCACATCTCTTTTTTTGCTTGCTGACCCCAGTACTAACAATGTTTGTTTGTGTTATTTAGTATGTAAAACTGAACTGGAATTAATTTTTGTAAACATGCTTTTGAGGTGACTGTCAGATGGGTGTGTTCATAATGAAAACTGCCCTGCCTCAATATAGCATCATTGTAGTGGTTCTGTCATTTCTTCTTTTTTGACGATTTTAGAGAAATATGTAAGAGTTCCCTCAGTATAAGGTCCTTTCTTGACCTAAACAAGATAATGTTAAATCATAGTTCAGATACAGCAAATACTTGGCACAGCAGAGATGATCTTATTGGAAAGGTCTTTTAATGACATTAACAGAACTGAAGACTTCACATGCTCATGACTTGTTTGGGAATTAAATTGGTTTTGTTCTGCTTTTGCCTTGTTTAAAGGGCTATTTTGGAGCTGTTGGGGCTCTTTTACAATTGCTTAAAATGACAGATGATCAGTAATGAAACTGAAGAGATTCCTACTGCAGATGCTGCTGGATAAGTGTGAAAGCCACTACAAGGATGGAAATGAAGCCATTATGGTAGTTCTACCTGCTGGATTTGTAAATAATTTAAAATCCTTTTAGCTGTTCTTTAACTTCTGGGGTTTGAACTTATACTAAAGAATTCCTACTGGGAATAACACAATTATTTTTTTTTCTGTACACTGTATTTTTTAGGGGAAAAATGTGCAAAGTGGCCAAACATACAGATTTTATGGATTTATTTTAAAAATGAATACTGTTTAATGTAGGACCTGTGATATGAGGCATCTGCTTTTCTTCTGGGGTTTACTGATTAGTGTGGTAATTTTAACTTCATTTAGTAATCACTCTAGGAGATTTTTAAAATGTTATTTTCATGACGTTTCATGATTTGTTCTTGGTTTCAAATGAAACTACAAAGCTGATGCATTGTACTGTGAAACTAGTCATTGATTATTTTTTTTCCTTTCCTTATTAGATGAGACTATTTTTTATTTAATATTCCCCTGCTTCCCCCACGCACCCCCACAAAAAAAAAGGATAAATTTACAAGCTTTCTGTGACTACATTGATTTCTTGGCAAGACTGCAAGAAAACTTGGCAGGGGCAGCAGGTTTAAGATTGTAATTTTTCAGTAGTCATGACTTGAAACGGGAAGAGACTGCTAACTGGTTTTGCAGAACTAATTTTCTATATTAAATTTTTTAAACAAGATGCAAATGAAAATTTTAATTACTGGCTCGACACTAAAACGAAACCCAGTTTCTGTTGAAAAACTGATCTATATGTGGAATTCTGTAGTACATATGTTATTTATATGGTACATACTTAGCAGCTGATGACAAAGGGAGGAGATTGGTTTCATTTATTTGAAGATTTTCTGTCAATTTTTAACTTGACCTTAAATAAAAAACAACTGATAACTGCATTATTTAAAGCCCGGTTTCTAAAATTGGAAAAATACTGAGTAATGTATTTTCTGGTTTTCAGCTGATGTTAACTTTCCCTCCAGGACACTAAGATTTGAGTGTTTATTCCAATACAGTATTTTTTATCTTTTTTTACTTATGAACCTCTCTAGATATTTTTTTTTCCAGTTAAATTGAGACACCTTTGAAATCCATATACTTAAGTTACTGTGTAGTGTGTATAAATTTGCTTCTCTTAGATACCACAAGGGCTTTGCAAATCAGAGGCTGAAAACCAGTCCATACATTTTGTCTTGAAAAACTGTGTGATGTCACATGATGTAAAGGGGCCATCAGAGGGACAGAATAAAATTCAGACACATGTTTTATCCAATGTATTTTTAGAAGGGGGTTTATTTCACTTTTAAAATAATCATTAATTTCCATATCTCCCAAATGTTGTACTAAATTAATATTAACTGAAGTGTTAACTTGTCTGATGAGAATAAAGACCACTACTGTTTTGACGGGTTTAATGTATCTGTGGAATTCATTTCTTGGAATCAGTGATGTGAAATACATAATGCTGTTTTGTGACACATGACTAGTTATTTCCATGAGAATTCTTTGGTTCTTGACTTTTTTTACTCTCTGTTACATTACTTTGGACTTTGCAGGTTTTAGCCTGCTTGAAATTTTTTTTTCATAGACTGTATACAACAACATGAGGCAATTAGCATGCTGTAGTTGATGTTTCATGGGATACTGAACTTGAGATAAGTGGGGATAGTTCTGTTCTGTGCCTTTAATTTTTCAGGAAGAAGATGAAACTTTCATTAAGCTTATTTGCTTTAGTTGCTGGCAAAACTTACATCAGTTTGTATGTTGGGTTTTTAAAGGAAGACTTCAGAATGTTAAGAGGTAACTGCACCTCTTACAAGAAACAGTAGAGGGAAGCATAACATAGACTATGTAGATGTGCTTTGGCACAATGTAAATGCAGCTCCGGGCAATTAGTGGTGTTGGTTGGTTTGTTTCTGAGACAGATTCCATCTTTTTCTCCCTGGTCAATTTTGAAGGGAATTTGATACAGGAGTATTTACCATTTCAATGTTCTTTTCATTCTTAGCATTTATAGTTATGTGAAGGAAGAATATAATGTTAAGTAAACAAATAAGAAATAGCACTTCTTTTAAGATTAAAATCTTCTATTCCTTTAAAAAAAAAAAAAACCAAAAAACTGAAACCCTAGCAAGTCATTCAGGTATATATATATGGAATATGCAAGAGTCTGTGTAGTCAAAGAAGGAAAGCACAATACTGGTAGCCCTAATATTAGCTGTAAGATTATGGGGACAGTAAGGTAAGTTGATCGCACCAGTTCTAGGAGAGGCACTAAATGAAACTTTTAACTTCAAAATGCTGATTTGAAATTTAAAATGCTGAATAGGTAAGTAGCTGTAAAAGACTGGAAAAAACTACTCTGAGGTGTATACTACACAAAGGAGTAATTTGTGGTTGGGAAAAATATTACCAAACTTAATAGGATGGAAGTTACAAGACGTCACTAAGTAGGAGAAATTACAAGATCCTGGTGTAAGAGGAAAAATGGCATTGTAAGTTAAGTTCTTAGAAGAGCCTACTGTATTTGTTACCTTGAAATCTACAGTTAACTTTTATTCTCCTTCCCCATCAGCACCATCCTATGAATCTGCTAGTACTGTCATGTGCTTCTTTACCTTTAGGTTTTGCCTGCCATCACTAATCCCAACTTTTGTTTTCCTTTCATGTACCTCCACCATAATTGAAGTAATGGATGAATGACAGTGTGGTTGATTTCTAGCACTGTTCCAATACTTTTGCTGTGGGGGAGCACATTTGGGCTGTTCCAAGAGCACCGCTGTTGTCTTGAATTTTTCTGATAGTGTCTTTTATGCAGTTGCTGTCTACAGTCATCTGATGGGAGGGTTCTTTGCCCTGCTCCGTCACCCAGGGCTATCTAAAGAGTCTGATAACAGTCTTGCTTGATGACATAGATGAACCTCTACTAAAATTGGTACAAAATGGAAATCTGAGTGAGCGAAATTCTGTTGCACCACTATTGAAGAGTTCTACTGAGAACCCAGAAATACCAAGATCCTTGGATCTTTTTGTTTTGGGAATGGTGAGAGTGAGGGAGCAGACTTCCCTAAGGAAGATCAGTGAGTTTGCAGATTTAGCATGTATTCGAAGCACTTGTTTTGCTATAAATTGAGGAGATCTCTTAACAAGAGAGGCTGTGTTAATCTAGCTTCTATTTCTGAAACATGTTAAGATAATTAAGGTAAGTTGGAGTGCAGAATGAGTGGGGTTCCTTGCTTTTAATTGTGATGGCTTGTGCCAAGGTCTGCTTCTTTTGTACTCAAACTTTTGTTCTTGTTGGAACACACGCTGCTGCCCTTGTTCTCTCCCCCTGCTGAGAAATGCCAATTGTTAATGTTTTTTACAAAAAAGCCTTAATTACATCCCATAGGAAGAAGACTCTATGTTTTAAAATAAAGTTTGGGAATTAAATTATTGGGGGAGAGTTGGTAATGCTGGCTGAAGAGTGAAAGATGACTAAGAGTGAGGATTTACTTGATCAGCTTTGGTAAGAGAAGACTCTCATGGAGTGTATGGGGACAGTACAAGAATCTAACTTCTAGGCCAAGTGAGGTGTTTGCAGTGCATTCCAACCTCAGCAAAGCTGTCCTGGTGTTTCACTGTTATCAGCGCTTATGTTCCCATTAGACTGTCAGAAGATACTTGCAAGTGATTTTTGGCAGGACACAGCAGAATTTTAGAGATGGGAAAACCATATGAGGTTGAACGGATGACAAAAATAACATACATGATTGTTTCCATTGGATGAATTCTTCTACTGGGATCTGGTTTTTAAAGTACTAGGCATCTTTGAATTTGAGATTAAATGAAATACAGCCTATGAAAAAGGCCACAGTCTGGTTTGTGTCTTGCTACCTCTCAGTACCTGGGAGCTAGAGAACATTTTCTCTTTAGGATGACATGGAAAATAAATGTTTGTTCTAACCTAAAAACTGAATCCAGTTTCTGATTCCTTATTACTGGTGCTGATTAGAACTTATTAGTTGCATGATTGTTGGTGTGTTTGGAGGAAAAGAGATGCAGGGATTGTGCAATAAGAGTCTGTTCTTCAAACCTCTCCCTACTGCCTCTCCCAAGAAAATCCCAACAAAAAGAAGAAAAATAAAAATAATTTAGGAGAACTTGTCAACTTCCTTGGGAACTGAGATTCACCTGAAGCAAGAGGATGTACTGGCACTTGGAGAGGTGGAAGAGAAATGAGTAAGAAAAGCTGATGCTCACAAGAGGGGAAGCTACTGAGCCTGAGAAAAGGACATGGCAGCATGATCTTTAGAGGTTTCTGGGGGTGACATGAACAAGGTGGAAGAGCACTGCAGGTGAGCAGTAAACTAGCTCTTTGTTAGTGCAACCAGTGAGAGACCGGTGGAATAGGGGGTAGGGAGGGGTCGGGTGGTTTGACAGAATGGCAGGCAGTGTTTTGTCCTAATTCAGAGGTGAAGGAAGGGTGCAACTAGATGATCCTAAGGTAGTTAATGGTTACTACTTGGGTCAAGCACCCCTGTCTGAAGTACCCAGCGACTTGTCCTGAAGCAGTAGTCTCATATGTAAATGCAGATGTGCTTTCTATTGCAGGCAATAGCCTCGTCTCAAACATTGTTTGTCTCAGTACATGAGATGACCAGAGGGGAATGTACTGGCCTCTGAATTATTTTGTGTTTTGTTTTGGCATTTTTTGTGTTGGGTTGCTTTGGTTTTGTGGGTTTTTTTTTGTTTTTTACATCAAAACGAGTTCTATCATATTGGCAGAAACACAGCTCTTTTCTGCTGGCCTTCAGCAGTTTTGTGCTGTTGTGCACAGCTGTGCAAAGCAGCTGGCTGCAGCAAGGGGTCAGCAGCCTCCTGCAGCTTCCCCTCAAGATATACCCCAAGCTACTTAAAAATGCTTTGGTACCTGCATATTTTATTTTAAACACTACAGGTGTAACTATGAAACACCAAGTTAGAAGGATGATTTAAAGCAATGAAGGAGGGCGAACAGCCTGAAATGGCATCCTATTGTACTTAAAACGGGCATGTGTCATTCCCTCCTCTTAAGTGGTTATGCTTATTTTGTTGTGATGATCAGGACACTTCTAGCTTCAGAAGTGAAGTTGGCAGCTTCGCTGTTAACCAGTTTTTTTGGGTGGATGAACCATCCATCTCTCTGCAAACTTAACAGTTTGAGCAAATCTGAACATTGTGCCTAGTACAAAGCAGAAGTTACCCATTAACACATATACTAAAGCAGCCTTGGCAATACAAGTAAAGAGTTTACCCTTGTTACTGAGATCTACATTTATGCCCATCCATGAAGATGTGGCCTTGGTTAGCCATGTTACCACTTTCTCACATAATATGTTGGATTTTTTTTTTTCCCCACGTGGATACTTTTTTGGTTTAAATTCTTTTGAAAGGAACTTTCCCTTGTGAAGGGAATACATAGTCTCTGCCCCATTGAAAGCATTGAGGAGCAATGCTTAGAGCAAGACAGAGCCTCATCAAGAACAGCCACTGGTTTGATAATGCAGAAGATTGTTGCAACAGAGACATCAGTGCTTCAAGCAAGAAGATTTTGCAGCCACAGGTATGTTGAGACCTGGTCTATTTTGGGGTTTGTTTTATTTTGTTTGGGGTTTTGTTTTGCATTCCTATGTGTTAGCTAATTGCACAAAACCAAAATAGCTCAGCTTGTAGGAGTTCCCCATGCAAATGCTAGGTTGGGTGAAATTGAGAATGTATGTGTGCTGGTAAGGATGAGGAAATTAATGGATCAGTCCCACAGGAGAAATGTGCTAGTCAAAATGTTCTTTTCTACAAGCTTTTATAGCAAGTTGCATCAGCTGGGAGAGTGCAATTGAAGTATTCTTGTGTAAGTCAGTAAATCATTACCAACTGGCAGATGTAATACTGTGTTGAGATAGTAATACCTCTGTACCGTGCTGAATCTGCCCCCTCTGTCCTCCCACTGGCATTACCCCATCAATATCCTGAGCGTCAGCACACCCTTGGCCCAGCGTGCAATGGAGGTGGCACAGTAAATGTGATCCATGAACATCTGATTTGTGAAATGCAGTGCCATAATGTGGGCAAGGCAATTGAAGCTGTGAGAAGTGTCCCTTCTGAGAAGGTTGCAGAGGCTTCACCTGGAGATTGAAATACAAAAATATTACTGGAATTGATTCGAACAGTGAGAGTGCTCTCATTTAATTTTTAAATGAACTGCAAAATAATACAGACTAATTTAAAAAAAATACATATTTTCCATTTTCAAAGGCAGCTGACTAAATGAATCACAAAATGTTGAAAGTATTTAAAAGAAATTTAGTTCCTTTTAGCTGTTTTGATTTTTGAGCAACCTCACTCCTAGTGTTATTTGAATAAACAAACAAATACATGCTGTTCTTATGCTCTAAGCGTGGAGCATGCTGTTACCCAGCTAGTGTTCAGCATATTGCACTTGGCTACAACAGGATGTGCACAAAAAAATCTAGAAATATTTACAAGATAAGCCAAGAACACTCCCAAATTTCCCGGTGTTTTAGTCATTTCTTTTTTAGCTTAGAAAGTAAGTTACATCTTCTCCTCAAATATATGAGGTTTGAAGACTTCTCTCAAGCAGATTTGCCTGTGCAGTGTGGTAGCTCCCTAGGCGTCACGGGTTTGCCACTTCCAAAAAGAGAAAAGAGCAGTGCAAGGAAAAAATGAAAGCTGTTTTCTGACGATGGCTGCAAACTGACCCGAACCTATCTCACACTGTAGCTGCTCTTTTACAGGTAGGGCAGAAAATAGTCAGGAACTGAACTTTTGTACAAGTCTTCTCTCCCCTCCACCCCTTGCTCTCATGACATGAGAAATTGCATTTAAAAAAAAAAAAAAAAGGAAGAAGAAAGGCAACAACCCCTGCACATGAATTCACCTTTTATTCATGGGAAGAATAATCAAGGTCAGCTTAGCTTCCATCAGGAAGATTTCTTTTCCTTTTTTCAATTTCTGATATTTTTCTTCACTGTTAGGTTTCATGGCAAGTTAAAAATCAAGCTCCTATCTCCCTGTTCTGGCTCTCTTACCTGAAAGGGTTATAAAATCTTGTCAGATTTCCATGAATGTTTGCTCACAGCTTTGTGGGATTTCTTTTTTTTTTTCTGAGTTTATTTTTATACACTTTACTCTTAAGTTCTCAGATACCAACATGCTACTATGTCTGCTGCCATGAAGATGGCATAGAAGTCTTATCTTTCCTTTGTATGGAGATGGTTAGGCTTGGTGATTGAAATAATTTAGAAGAGTAAGAAAAGAACTGTCTTTTCTTTTTCTTACCTGTTTGCTTTATAAACCTTTCAGTCTCTAACCTTTCTACCTACCCAGCTATGGTTGGAAGGTGATGGTATATGACTGGCAGCAGTGTGATGGAAACTTCTATCCACAAAAAAAGGGGGATTAAAAAAAAAAACAGGCTGTATACACAAACATCAAAGAACTGCTATTAAAAACAAATAAGCAAAATACTTTAATTAGGAACATATTTCTCAGGATTGAGTGAGAAATCTGTCAATGAAACCAGTTTCTGTCACTAGTCCTAAAATCAGTGGCATTTGCCTTACAGCAATTAAATGATAGATAATACCATTTAATGTCTCTTGATTGTTTTAAATTTCATGTCTTGAGCAGGGAAGAATAGGCTCCAAGCCTGTATGCAGACATGTATTCATCACCCAGGAGTGGTGAAGGATGCCTCTACCCAGGCCTACCTGAAAGCACTTGTGTGTGTGAATGTGCAGAAGAAGGCTGTCCCTGACACTTTGCAGGCTCCTGGCTGAGTCCCCAGACCTCACGTAGCATCTGAGTGTTTTTGCAGCAGGAAATCCTGGTGAGAAGGTTGGTTGGTTTGTGCTGACCTGCTAGCCCTTGAAGGCATGATGCCTCAAACCTTACCAAACATACCAGCAGCACAAAGAAAGGTCGGGCACTGGTTCTGTTTTTCCTACCAGGTGGCATGGCCAGCCTGATTTCAGTCCCTGCCCCTCCTGAGGCTGGTGTGGTTCCCGCAAGGCAGCCTGCACCCCTCTGCCCACCTCTGCGTGCCCCACAGCTCCCTGGGGAAGCCTGTCTCACAAACTTCTCATTTCAAGGGGCTGCTGAATTTCCATGCTAAAAATACCTCACTGAGAACCTATGAGGCACCTTGCTTAGCCAGTGCCGTGTGGCCAGAGGGAACAGGCCATCTCAGTATGGGAATGACAGCAGTTTGTCCAGCTTTGCAGCCATGAGGCTGATAGCAAAATGCAAAGCTGCAGAGAGTCAACATTATAATATCTACCAAAATATCTTGCTACAAAGAGTGGGTAGTTTCTGATGCACTTTTAGCTGGCTCTGGTTTAGGTCTTTGTCCACACATGCCTAACTCAGAGAGAGAAAAAAGGATGCAAATGGGGTAAAAAAAAAAAAACCAAAAACACCCAACACCTTTCACACGCAGGGTAAAAATAATAATTTTTTTTTTTTTAATTTACTGTAGGGTTGTGTGTTGCATAAGTTCCCCTGGAACTAAGCTGGTACATCTCCAAATAAAACAGAAATCTCTGATGCTTGTAACTTTCTCCCTGGGTGGAATGATAACAGTTTCTGTGTTTAACTCTGTATATGTTTGCTGTAGATATTATCAACGGCCATATTTCATTTAAAGGAGTATATTAAGGAATATAGGAGTATAAAGGAGTATTAAAGGAGTATAGGAAGGGTGAGGATCTCTCCCTGAAAGCAAGTGCCAGCTGGAGTTTTGTCTGAGGAACAGCCAATTCTAGCCAAGTGTGTTGTGGTGATGTGGTGAATCAGTGATAGCTTGCCGGTTTCTTTCACATGGTATCATGTGCTGGTTTGCAGAATAGGAGAAAGAAACCTGCACTGCCTGCAGGCTTTGGACTGCAGTTCAGCCTTCTTTAGCCTGTGCTTTTCCCCAAGAGTTAGTACAGGCAAGGGTGTTGGTGATGAGCAGGATAAACTACTAACACCAGCTCTACAGAAGAGTGCAGCAAGCCATACTCATAATTCAGCAAGGAGAGCAAAAACCTAATGTCATGAAAAGTTGTAAAGCCATGGAAATGGTTTGCTCTCCTCTGACTAGAGCAACAGTACAGGTCCAATGTGGTGTGAGATTCCTGTATGGATTGAAATAGCCTGAGCCTCTTGTCCACAGTTCAGTGGATATGAAAGAGACTGGAATGGCTGTACAAGGACTTGCTTCCAAGTACAACTAATTCAAATTTATTATTTCCATGTTTTTAAAAAGTCAAATATGTAATTAAGTTTTCTTCTGATGTGAAATGAAATTTAAACATTTTGAAATTTTCCTTTTTCCACTGGAAAAGCCAGCTAGCAGGATGCCAAAAGAAAGTCATTTGACAGACAAGATTTCTTTCTTTTACCCTGGTTCCTGCCTTTATATAGTCACAGAATCACATTTCCATACAACATTTGTTTTGGTGAATCTGTGTTTTCTAGTGAAAAATTGCTGTAGGGGAAAATTCTGACTAGCTGATCTAGTACTGATCTTTGTCAAAGAGATGCATTAAAATGTGTCCAACAAGCTTACTGTATGTGCTTGGACCACGGATTTCAGTGACAGACCAGAAGGAATACTCTAGACAAACAGCAACAAGGGAAGACATTGGAAACATGGAAGGTTGTAATCATTAAAAGGAGATTAGTCATTCTCTTGTTCAACTAATACTAAGTATTATCTATATATACTTGGTTTGTATCAAGAAAGAGAGGATATTTCTGCCAAATTTTGCAAAGATTCTGGAAGGTGATACACTTAATTAGGCAAAATAGGTTGCAAGACGTACATGCATCTAGTTATGGGTATCAGAAACAAGGCTAGTTCTAAATGCATCTTTTGGTCTCATGCTGTATGGCAGGGGTCCTCAAACTTTTTAAACAGGGGGCCGGTTCACTGTCCCTCAGACACTGTCGGGGGCCGGACTATAGTT
>JAVSBS010018662.1:47343-153442 GCA_033124195.1 Coracias cyanogaster | reverse complement strand
GCTCTGACAGGAGAAGTTGGTTGATACAGCTGTGGGGTGTTTAATATAAACTTGAGCTGCTGCCACCTAATTACCCACTGTGTATTTCTTGTTTAATGCTCTCAGGATCAAGGGCTATTCCCCCAAGCTCCTGCTGAGCTGCAGCCTCCCGAGTGTTTTTGATGTATGCACATGTTGAAGCTTGGTACCCACAACCTTACAGATGAAATGGGCTGAAAAAGTACTTTGTCAGCATGAGATGTTATTGACCCTTACAACATAGCATGCTATTCTACAACGAAACAAGAAAATATGCTAATTGGGAAATGTAGAGAGTGTAGCCAATAGAGTTACTGCAGAGTTAGGTCAGTATAACCAAGATTATGGTCTGCTCCGTAATTATTAATTATATGGAGTAAGATCGGTTTGTGTGTGTGAATACATCACCGAACGCAGCTTTCTGTTGGCTCTGACTTCACGTGCGACACACACCACCAGATCTGGCAGAAAAGCACACATAGGCTGAATGAGAGCCCGGCAGCTCCTGGCTTTGCTACCTGTCCATCACAGAGCCACACGGAAATAGAGCAACCATCTTCACTGATGGATTTAAAGGCTTTTCCTCTCCATATATGAAGCACAAAAATTTTGAATTCTTTTCAAACCCTCCCACAGCTGTACCAGAAGGGAATTAGGTGATGTTTGTAGGGATCCCTGAAAACCAAGCCCTGCATAGGTGTTAAGCACCGTCTTTATTAGCTCCATGGGCAGGTCTGCAGCAGAAAAGCCCTAATCATTTTCTTGTGCACTCCTGCACCTCCACTCTTCTCTCCCATTTTTCCCTCACGGTAACATAGCTGTTCACATCGCCCTCGTACTCGCTGCCTTGCCTCAAATAGCTGAGCAAACAAAGTGGCAGTGTTTGCCACAGCGCCGAACCCCTCGGGTGTGCAGCCAAGTGGGCTGGCAACGCTGCCTTGAAACGAGTCGCTTTCCACAAGCACCCCAGAGAACAGATTAAGTCGGAAGAAAGGAAAACTGAAAATCAACATCCGCTAGTGCCTCTTTATTATTATTATTTCAAAAGTGTTTGAGAGAGTGGAAGGAAGGAGTCTAAAGCTCCCAAACTACACTTTAAAGTATTTTACTTAAGTGTCAAGGACCAAAGCCCAAATGTCAGCTCTTCAGGGCTTTTTTCATGAATCACTGCAAATAGAGCCTGAGACAAGAAGGGGAAGACAGTAAAGAGATGTTAGGAAAATACTCACGAGGTTTGCACTGCTTTTCTCTCTTTTCATGATTTATAGACATACCAGAGCATGCTTTTTAAATAGCGCTGGTTTGCTGCACTATTTGCAATACTGTTCTGCTTATTATTATAATTAGCCAGGAACTCCTCTTGGAATTTGCCTCAACTCTCCAGTCTTCTGAGTTAACTGCGTGGATATTTCCTGTTGTTGCTAACAGCTGGAACGTGCTCCACCTGATGAGCTTCCCAATGTCCCCTTGCCTAATAACTATTATTGGCTCCATTTTACCCTCACAGACATGAAAAACTGGAAACACTCAACCCTGCTGCCCTGCTGATGCTAAGCAGCACTCCACCCGGGAAATAGATCTAGTAAAATCAACATAAAAATGAAGCAAATCAGCACCACTGCTGGGATTGAGCTTTTTGGGTCACAGAGGACCAATGGAAAGCTATGCCAGGAATGAGGCCCTGCTAACAATGGAGAATTCAAGTCTCTTCTCCCCAGGGAGCAAGGACAGCTCTCCAGGTCTTCCAAAGAGCTCCTGTGGCCTGAAATAGCAGGGACAGAGAGACTCTCAGCTCTGTTCCCATGACACAGTCATCAGTTCAGATGGGAGTGTGGTTCAGTGTTGTCAGCTCCTGCACTCATTGCTGTGGGGACACAGTTACTCGAACTAACCTCACTACTGCAGAAGTAGGAGCTGGTTACCCTCCGGAGCCCGTCCTCAAACATTACCAGAAGGCAAGGCCAGCTTCAGCACTTGTCCACATGCCATAAAATGCATAAAATGCTATTTAAAAGGTTTAACTCGCACCATGTTATAATTTAGAGAGGAAACAGAAAGAGAGAGGGAGAAAGGAAACACCACACTTCAGAAATGAAGATTTCAACATCAAATTGTGAGGTTGGCACAAAAAGACTAAAAATAAATATAAAAATAATATCAAAATAAGATATATTATCAAAAAAGCAACTAAAATTCCTGGCAGTGGGCTCAAGTTGGCTTGTAACAAGTTACAAAGGCTTCTTCTATTCAGTTAAAAAATATAATCTCTGTCACCATTTTACTTTGTATCTGCCTCTTTTTTTGGCACATGTTGCTGGAAACTCAAACAGACTCTGTAACCCAGATAGTAAATAATCTCCAGGCTTTTCCTTGGGTCATGCAAATAATCTGTGTGCAACAGAAGTCAAAGGTGCTTTTGTGAGAAGAGCACTTGATAAGATTTATTCAAGCTGCACTTCCAGTTTCACATTCCTCTAAATTCTTCAAATTCAGTGTTCTTTCAGCAATCTCAGTCAGCACTCTGCTGCTTCACGTGATGTAAAGCAGCATTATCGGCATTTATAGAGAGACACAAATTTTTTTAGTATTAATTACTGGGCAATTATCAGTCACATCATGTGTTCATTTGAATAGACCCATCTGTACAGTATCTATAGGCACAAACACAATTGTCATATGGACCCTCCTCTTCTACCCATGCTCCTTATGGCTTCCTGAGGGAGAAGAACTTTGCTGCTCAAGTGTCAGACTGTGGGTTCGCACTTGAGTTTCCTTCAAGCTTTTTGAGGTCCTATCATCAACTACAGAGTGTAAGCACCCAGTTCAGGCTTGAATCTCTCCTTAAAGACCTCTGACACTGCCCTTGAGAAGTGCCTCTGGGCCAGGACACAGCTCTGCTTTGTGACCACACAACAGACGAAATACCTGGGATCTTGACCAGGGCCTTTCCATGCTTCCCAGGTATGCCAAGCCTGGTGATAATTTGGATACTGAAAAAATCATTAGAATTGAAGATTTTTTTTATAAAACAGTTTGTAGATAAATTCCAAAGTATGTTCTCATAACTGAAAACTAACTCAAATCTGCTCATTCCTGCCTGTGCTGAGAAAACTCATCAGTGGTGCCCAGCAACAGAACAAGGGGCAACAGGCACAAACTGGAACCCAGGAGGTTCCATCTGAACAAGAGGAGAAATTTCTTTGCTGTGAGGGTGGTGGAGCCCGGCCCAGACTGCCCAGAGAGGTTGTGGATTCTCCTTCTCCAGAGAGATTCCAAGCACACCTGGACACGATCCTGGGCACCCTGTTCTGGGTGACCTGCTGGAGCAGGTGGTTGGATGAGATGATCTCCAGAGGTCACTTCCAACCTCTGCCATTCTGTGATCTCTCTCTCCAGCTCCAAATCACCCTACCTGGGTAGTCTCTGGGCCAAGCTCTGCCCAAGCCTGGAAGCAGAAGAGTGGGAGCCAGGAGTCCCACAGAGGCAGAGGCTCTGCGTTCACATCAGCGTGTGCATGACAGCTTTGAAAAAGGAGCAAAAAAGGCAGCAGGGCTGCAGCTCTGAGCTGCTTCAGCGATCCGGTGGAGCTGATCAATCAAAGACAGCAGAAAATAGTACCAGCTAATGCAGAGTAGCATGGTCATCTCCACAGCAAGAAGCCTAAGGGCGGGCAGCACTACTCAGGACAATTCTTCCTCTCTCTTTACTGAGCATCATTTAGCAGTGAATGGCTGCAGCAGGATCTGTGGCTGAACTCCTGGCTCTCAGTGGCAGCAGCACCAGCACAGACACTGAGATTTCCTTCCCTCACTTGGGCTTTTCCAGACTATCTCATCCCAGCAAAATTAAACTGCAGAGAAAACAAAAGCCAGTAAAAACATTAAACACAGTAATTAGTCAATAGAACCAAGGCTAGGAAACCATTTATTATGAGAATTAAGTGAATCATTCACAATGAATAATTTATCTAGCAAATTTCGTTCGGGGTTGGTTTGTTTTCCCCTGCTGGGAGAGAATTCTGCGAACAGTTTTGCAAGCTGCCGTAACTCTGTGGCTTGGACCCCACCAGTCAGCTGCTTAAACCAGTTGTAATGAAGCTAAAATAAAGGCTCTTACACACCTGAATTTAACCATTTACATTTCTTTTGTGACACTTGCTTTGTACAGGTATTATTATTGCATGGCCACGTGAAGCATGACATGCCAGCACTCCTCCTGGCCCCTTACTTAAGCCAGAAAATGAGTGCGAAGCTCAGCGATGCTCATGCCAGAGGAAACACTGGAACCCAAGAAGAGTCATTATGCTCTGCAATATTGAACACACGGCACAAATAACTCCCACATAATAACGCTATAGATTCCAACCCTTCCGTCATATTTCACAGCTCAAATGACAAATAAATGAACCTATCAGAGTCCTTAGGATGTATCATAAAGTGGAAATATTGCAGATAGAATAAATAAAACATTTTTATCATAATTAATAGCACCAGAGTGGCTAGAGTTACATTTTAATAAGAGTCTCCATTATTTGAATCGGTATTAAAAGTGCTAGAATGGGGTCCCACATTTCTCTTCTGCAGATAGAGCTTTTGATCTCACACTCCCCATCCGAGGAGGTTGCAGCAGCTTTGTGCTCAGCTTAAAGAGGGCTGAAGACAAGACCAAAGCTTCTGCCACATACAGCAGGGCTTCCTGAGCTGTAGGACACCTGAACTACAACCCATGCACAGAGCACCTCAGCATGGCGATGAGGTTACAGAGAAAAGCGGAGAAGAATGAGATCCCTCTAGTAAACGCCCTTTCCCTTGGCAGGTACTGACAACTCCCTTGTAGCCGTACACTCCAAAAATCCCTTACACAGATTCTGGAATAATCGCTGCTGTTCTTCTGTATGCACTCCCTTTTGAGTGGCATGCCTAAAAGGCACATCAGCTTTCATATATGCTAAGCAGGCCTTTTCCTGATTAGTCCTTTCTTTTTTTTTTTTTTTTCTATTCATAGATCAGATAACATTGAAAATACCTGCACACAAACTGAAAAGACATTTGAAGGTTTAGCCCTGCTCATCCTCCTCCAAAGGGGACAAACTGCACGACAGCATTTCATTACTACATGTCTTCCGCAACAAGACCCTTCTAAAGCAGTAGAAATGCACAGCTTTTATATATTCCCACTTATTTCTACAGAAATTTACTCCAGGTCAAAGTGTGCCTCTTCTGAAGTCGAGGACTTCAGACTAAAGGAACCTCTTTTTGATTACAACAAAATGCAAGGAAAGACATTATCACACCCAAGTCCAGCAGTACAGGGCAGACCTGTGGGAAAGAAAGCCATTTTCTACTTAGAACTGATGTTTGAGCAAAAAATTTGCTTTTGATTTGGGGACTCAGAAACAAGAGCATCTTTTACCTTCTTAAACGCTACATGGTGACTTCAGAACCTTCTCAAGTTTGGATGTTGTTAAATGCAGAGCAGAATTGTTGCCAGACCCTATATCCATGGAGGGATGTGTCAGAGACAGGTTACACTAAGCACCCCCAAACTCTGGTGTAATTAGACACCCCCAAACTCCACCTGAGGTTATAGGATCTGCTTGAAAAACACTGGGAGAAGAGCAAAAGGGAAAGTGAGCAATAGAGACTTTTTCCAAACAAACCAGTCACTGCAGATTCAGTGAGAACACAAGGATACCTGTTTGGATAGCAGTGTAACTACCGCAGAAGAGGGAAAGCTCATTATTTAATTTCAAATACTTGCTTTGAAAGCATTAAATGATTTTTTTAAATCCTTTATAGTCAGTGCAAGCAGATGATACTCTGAGACCTGGTTAGTTTTTTTTCCTCCAGTTCTGTGACAGGATTCCTTTTAGGCTCTGGGAAACAAAAGTTTCTTATTCCCTTTGTGCCTCCAATTATCATAAAACAGAAATCAAGCCTTGGCACCCTTAACACAATTAACATCAGATACAAAAATAAAAAATGTTAATGCTTTAAGGCAGCTCTTAGGCAAGTGAATCATGGCTGTTGCCCCCACTGCCTTCTAGAGACAGGGGCACAGAGTTTATCAGTGCCCTGAGAATCAGATTTGTTCCCATGCTTACAGTAGCACCATCACTGCCCAGCAATTTCAGTCTGCTAAACCATAGACAATTTTATTCCTCCATCTCGCTTAGCTGCCGTGGTTGGTTTTGGGGCTGGGCTTTGTGGCAGCGCCGTGTTTGCTGATCACACACCAGCTTGCTGTCTGGGAGCGCTTTGTTTGATTTCAGCATCTGCTGCTATTCAGAAGGGGCTGAGGAACGACACATGGCTGCCAGGGATCCTCAGCCAGGTACCGGCTCCCCAGAGCCCGCCGGGCATTTGTCACATACGGGGGAACACAGGAGGCAGCCACTGCCCCATGCCAAGGGGCCCAGACCCGCCGGAGGGACACGGACACAGGCAAGAGGCGTGAGGGTAGAAAGAACCTGGGATGCGGGTGGTTCTTCTTGGCCCCACCAGCAGGATGCTGGTAGACAAAGGGATTTTTTTTTTCCACCAGATTAAACTTGCAGATTTCCTACCTTGCAGGACCAGCATTGTAATTCAAACTGTGCCACTGAAAGTTAATGATTTACCGCTCCTCACAACCCACACAAACTGACACCAGAGATTTGTGAGCAATTAATTGATAGTGCATTACAATCTGAGATAAGTAATAAGCACTTTTACTCACAAAGCTGCTGGCATGCCTTGCACAGCTTCCTGATTTGGCCCAATCAGTGAAACAGACACTGAACTGCATCTGTAATAGCGTTATTCACCATCTAATTATCATTATTTGCATTTATGATAGGTTAAATGCAGCGAATGGGATCAGACACGCAGGAAGCACTCAGTGCTGGGGATACAGAAATAGTATCGGAAACAGTTTTGGAAAGTGACATTGTCAAATGGAGCAAGGCCAAAATTTGGCCCAAAATACAATGGTGAAGACAATAAGGCCAGAAAATAAAGCAAAATATTCAGGAATGCAATGCCTTACGATGTTTGCATGGGTTGAATCAAGAGATATAGGTGGAAAAACAAGAAATGAGCAAGCAAATGGAACAGCAGCCTAGATCTTAACAAGCCACCCTCAACAGGAGCACCCATTCAAGGAGCTCCCACCTATGCTGGTCCAGCCCAATCACTGCTCTCAGGTCTCAGTGC
Source organism: Coracias cyanogaster (assembly GCA_033124195.1). Lineage (NCBI taxonomy): Eukaryota > Metazoa > Chordata > Aves > Coraciiformes > Coraciidae > Coracias > Coracias cyanogaster. The sequence goes on along the minus strand of JAVSBS010018662.1, from coordinate 146,231 downwards.
AGCTCACCTGTGAAAGCTCAGGAATGAGTACTACTAACTCCAACACCCAGCAAGCTCACCATGAAACTGTTCTTAACTATCACAGTAGTTAGTAAATAATAAACCACAAAGCTTGGGAATCCCCTCTCTAGGCCTGAAGGCTTGGCTGAGCAGCAGAGCCTAGTGACAGAGCAAGAAGGAGGGTTTCAATGTGTTCCAGACAGTGTATGCAGCCTATATTAAGCAACTTTGAAGAAAATACATAGAAAGTCCATGGTGCCAGGACCAGAGTGCCCCCTGCTGAAGGAAAATCCCAGATCACTAGGGCACAGAGCAATGGTTACACTTTGCCTACCCCTGGGCTTTACAAATTGTCTCTTGAACACTTTAGGGTGCTCAGGCCAAGGCAGCAGAGAGGGTGGGTGCAGAATTCCTGAGCTCCCGGCTCCCCATGACCCACAAAAGGAGACCTGCCAAAATGCCCCTCAGCTCTCTCACTGCACTTGCCTCCCTCCTGCAGGAAGCCAGGACATGCAAAGAGATAGATTTCATCCCCATGTACGGCTCTGAGGATGCCTGTGGGGAGGAGCATTGCCCTGAGTTACCCCAGGAAAAAACACACACGAACCCCTGAAAATGAAACATGAGGTTCTGACTTTCCCTTTGAAAAAGAGAGAAACATTCACCTTCCTCATCCCACCTTTGTAGCCACCGGGCTGCTGGGAAAAAAGTCCATAGCACCAACATGACTCTTGTGGAGAGAAACAAGGGGTGAGCCGGAGCAACTTGTGCAAGGAAAGGCTAAGGCAACTTCCTTCATGGGCCATAAATCCCAAGTAGAGAGAGGCACCTCCTGGTAGCACTGAGAAAAGCACCTGTAAGTCCTACCTCTCAAGAGCCAGAAGCACCCTCTCCCTCATCCCTGTATTTATTTGGGGTTAGTGTTCGCTGTAACCCCATGAAATCCATCCTGAATCACCCAGACCACCCCCTGTGATTTCCCAACACCCAGCTTGGGGCTGTGACACCCAGCACTAGCCCCCATTGCCAAAGAGTCAGTGGCTCCCATACTGGTGAGTCCGAGATCCAACCTCTCTGCCTCAGTTTCTCAGTGGAAGCCAAAAATGACTCTATTCCTCTCCCTGAGCGGTTCTGTGGCACAGAGACATACCTCCAGGCTATTGGCTGTGCAGGTACAATAGTGATGAAAGCTCTGCAGGCACCAAGGGTAGCTGAGAAAACAATTTTGTTCTTTTTTCACTGAAACACAGAAAGATTTCAGCCCCAAACCCACAGAAAGCTTTGCAAATGCACAGTTTCAGCACAGCCTGAAATTGTTACGGAGAGGTCAAGGGAGGTTTCCACAAGAAAGCTTCAACAGGCCGCTGAGCGATGTCACCCTGTACAAGGAGGACACAAGAGCATCCTCCACCCAGCAGCACTAATGAGACAAGCATTGGGCTGACCCCAGTGCACGGGAGCCAAGCCCCCAAACAGATTATCCTTCTGATCATCCGCTGTTCAATGCAAGCAGGATCACCAGGACAGGCCCACAACACCTCCAAACAGACTGCTCTTCCTTTCCAGCTAGAGGCACAGCAATCTTCATGGTTCTAATGCACCAATTACGCCGCTTCATACCAATTTGCTTTGCAGGAATTCTGCGCTAATCTCTGTGTACAAACCCAGCAAAATAAATGTCTTTAAATACCCCCTTGCTACTGACTCTGCTTTGGTGGTCAAACCTTCTGTGGAGCTGTGAAATGAGTAGAAAACAGTGGTAAATACTCCAGCAGTAAAACTGATCCAGGCAACAGCCTTGATTCTCCTTCAGCCCCAGTCGGTGATTACAGCCAGTAATTTCACCGGCCCTGGCAAACTCAAGCCATGTTTTTCAGTGGATAATCAGCTTCAAGTAGTCTTCCCGTGGATCTGGAGGCCAGGAAGCAGGTCAATCAGGGACAATCAGGGAAGGAATTGTCATTACACATTTTCACTAACAGCTAGCATTACAGAACATGTATTTAACTCATTTACTATTTTTACCTACAGAGCCAGTAAGAAAAAAGAAACCCAAAGCCTAGCCCAAAATACCAAATTTAGTCCACTCTGGATAGTATGGATTGTTATCAAATCTACAGTCAGCTAGTAAATTCTCTTCCCATCTTCCCACCAAATTCCATTCTTCCCAAGAGCAGACAGCAGCAAAACCCCTGTGGAGTGTCTTTACTGCCATACCAGGTCCCTAAAGAAATGACTGCGAGAGAATAACTACAGTTGATAGGATTAGCCACACATCTGGTAGTGGCAGCGTCTTGTGGTAATGGACATCCTTCTCATACCAAGGTCTGAAGACTTGGGCAAGTTGCCACAGCGCAGGCTGGCACATACCAACAACAAAAAGTGACCTCAAATCTGCAATTTCTGGTCTATCTTTGCCCTTCAGGACCTCCTTTGATGCAGTTATTCCTTCTCACAGCACTTTTAGGCAGCTAATGATGATGCAAGTTGATCAAATTGTGGTTGTCCACCTATCTAAATGTTTGCAGCTTGACTGTAGCACATTGCTCTGGTACATACAGGAAGGATTGTTGCCCCTTGGTGTGTTTACAACACTGTCCTAAGTGGTGGCCCAACCCCTGAAGCAGAAAACCCTGAGCTGTATGAACTCTGTCGTGTTTTGCAGCACGACAGTTTTCAGCATGTTAATTATTTCACGTTCAGGGATAATCATGCACACGTTGCAGTTTACATCTGTGCCAAAGCAGACACTGTCTCTTGCATGAAAATGCCCACGGTGTCAAAGCTGGTGTGCTCTCTGCTTCTCTTCTGGAAGGGAATTTATACTCCTCCAGTGCAGATATTCCCCTTTCCTCCCATGAAATCCCCATCTAAGGAGAAGCCAAAGGGGAAAAGGAAGAAACACCGTAATTCTTTTTTTACTATACAAGAAGCCAGCTCTCCAGGATTACAGTCTAGCACTCAGCTCTATAATGAATTATTTATCCTAGGAAAACAAAAATGCTTTATTTAAGATGACAGAGAGGCCGTAAATTTGCTTCTTATATATGCACTGACTAATTAGATTAATTAAGCATGCATAGACTTCTGAACAATCAGGCAGGTGGCAAATCACATTTAAGTTGACTTCTACGATGCCTTCTATCATCCTCACACTTGACAAATGACATCCACTCCGGCATGAAACCAGGGCAGGAAATAGCCTCTTATTTGCAATAATTATCTTCACATTGTATTTACTTCTTTAAAGAAACTATGAGACAAACAAACAGTTTCCAGCAACTAATCCTCTTTCATGAGAGCGCCCAGAAATATAACTCACTATAGAGCATTAAAGCAGCCAAACCTGGTTAAGCTATTTACACCATGACGGAAAATGGAGTCTGTGAGATAAAGGAACTCAGCTGCAAGGCTCAAGAACTACGCCAAAGCTCTCGCACAGTGTCCTGGGAAGCTAAGCGACTTCAACCTGTGGAGATCCACACAACCTTTTGTTTTATCTTCAAAGGAAAGTTACTAGCTGGAGATTTCTTCCCTGGATCTACAGCTTTGCTGCTTTAGACAGCTACGAGCACACTTGGAGACCCTCAGGACACTCTGCAGCCTAGAAAAGAGGAATTGCAGCCCACAGAAGTCTCTCAAGCCCTCAGAGATGCAAGCCCCATGCTGGAGCTCCTGCACGTCCTGCACCAGGAGGAGATGGAGCAGAGGCTGCGTGCAGCAGCAGTAAAGCTTTCTGCTGTAGGTCCTGCAGCCAGGATCCACCTCGTCTGTGCCAGGCGAGTGCCACCCGCGCTCCAAGCCTCAGAGGTGTTCCTGGCCCCCCACGTCCACGAGTGATCAGCTAAGTGACAAAGCCCAGCTCCAACCTCAATGATACCACCAAGGATGGGGCCTGCAGCAGAAACCAGAGCGACAGCACTGGGGGGACAATGTAGTGTAAGCTCAGCAAGAACAGAAGGATCATCGAAGCTTCAACCGATTGTTTCGACAAATGGAGGCAGGAGCCAAAAAACCCCTAAACCAGCCAAATCCAAATGGAAAGGATTTAACAGAGTCTTTCCTCATCTTTATGAAGTTAAATGCTGAGGCTTTCACTAGGAGTTAATGACTGGTTTGCACTACTCCTTCCTTTGTGCGCACTGTCACTAATCAGGAGCAGCGAGCTACCTCAAAGCCTCATTACTAGCCAACAAAAAAAGGCAATGAATCCTCAAACAGAAGTTTTGCTGCAGTGGCACATTGCCATTTAGCTCGAGGGAAGCAGGAGAAAGCAAGTCAGCAGTGACATATTCTGTGCATCCAGCTGGGAGAAAAAGAAAACCCAAGTATAATACCGCATCTTATCGGAAGTAGTTCATCTGACATAACTTACTTAACAAAAATTACAGTCTATTAAAAAGGCATGTAAGCAATGCAGCTGAAAACAAGTCTACACGGGAATCAGCTAGTGTAATTGCGGCTGGCTCAAAAATAGGAGAGACAAGAAAAAACTGTGCATAATTTACCAGCTGACAAATGTTAATGACAAATAGAAAACAGGTCCTTGACAAAGAAGGAATAATAGCGGCTCGCTTTGTAGTTTCACTTCAGAACGCAAATATTTTTATCAGGGGGAAGAAAAAAAAAGCCCATCTTGCATCTTTGTGAATCTAACAGATCAGCACAAAATGGGGAAGTCTCCACGACGTGGGTTAGTACCAGCTTCAGTTTAGTGCTGCTTCCACACAGGTCACGTGTGAAGAAAATACATTTGCACCTGTGATCCTGCAAGATGAATATTTCCCTCCATCTCCTAACAAGATAATCACGTGCATTGAGTAACCTTAAGCATATAAGGAGCCCTTCTGGAGCCATGCTTGGAATTCAGGACATGCCGAGCTACTTTGCTGAGCCGGAGCCACAGGGAATACCGCAGGGATTGCGCTGGGTGTTTTCTGCAGGCAGATAAGAGGGCTGGGAGGATTTAAGTGTCACATCTCACCACCTGCAAATATCTCGTTACAGCGTGGAAAAAAATAAGTCATTGTCATTTTCAGGTGTGACATTTTTGTTGCTTAGTTTTAGGATGATTTCATATATTGAAATCTAACACAGCAGCCTTCAGACAAGCACCTCTCGGACGGGTGCACAGAGGTTGGAGGTCCCATGCTCCTTATTAAACTCTTCTTTTTCCCTCGCATTAAAGGCAGTCAACAGTATTCACAGTAATGATGTAGCTGCCAGATGAAAATTAATCGTGGATGGGGATCAAGGCCATGCATGAGGAAAAGGAAAAGCTGTGCCACAGCTAAGGATTCTCAGACGTTAGGCACTGTATGAGACAAGGCAGATGGCCACCGAAGGAGGAGAGCAACTGATTCTATGATATTGAAAACAAGTAGAGTTATCTTTGGAAGGAGACATGCTCAAAATCAATCTCAGGCCAGGACTAACTAGCAGCTTGATTTATAAAGTGATATGGGTGCCTGATAGGCAGCCAGTAGGATTTCTTGCATCATTAGGCCTCCAAACACCATGGCCTGAGGAAGCAAGTATGCCGATTGTGATCTTGAATGTTGTCCATGTGTTCCACTCTAGAATGCCTCCATGATCTGACTGTCACCTGGATGAACCCATGCTTGGGGCAAACGTTCATTACTTCTTCATCTGATGGTGCAAGTGATTTGATTATACTTTAAAGAGAAAAAAAAAAGGGAGAGGAGGTTGTGGGACCATTGCCTAGATGTCAGTGATCAAGACCTAATCACTAGAACTTAATATGTTATCTGAAAAAAAAAAAGAATCTAGTATGAGAAGTAGTTGTTTTGCACACAAACATTCACACGGTCTTTCAGAAGGCCAATTTTCCACAGCAATGGTCAAAATTGTTACTCATAATTAGGATTTCCCTGGCTTCCCAGGGGTGCTTCAGACATCAAGAGAGACAGACATTGTCCAGGATGATTTTACAGCATGATTCCCGTCTACTCTGGCTGAAGAGCTGACCCTTTACTTTGCGTTTTCAAGAAAAAAAAAACATTCTATTATCACCGAAAAATATTTTGGAGGAGTTAAATACCTAGTGACCATAGGAAGGTTTTTCATGAAGAAATGCTCCTCATGCACTGATGTGCCCAGAAAGCAAGGGAGGAAGAAGAGGAGAAGGAGGCCCTAGATAGCAGGTACCATCCCCTTTACCATCCTCTGCCCTGCCTTACTATTCTCACCCTGCATCTTCCACATCTTTATCAAATACTCTAAACTGTGTTTTGACAACCTGTGATAAACAAACACAAGGAATGAAGTACAAGCATTACAAATACATGTCAGCACAACACGTACGTAATGCCTTCAGCAATTTTGTTTCACATACTCTAGCTTTCAAACGTTGTTCCTCTGGCTTCCCTGAACAAGCCGACTCCAGCGTGAACACTGCAGGTTTCACCAGCTGGGATTTTTTAAAATTCGTCCCCCCTCTCCTTTAGAGGTCAGTCTCTCAAGTAATAGCTTCTGCGTTTTAGCTGTCAGCAATATTTCCTCCTCTTTTCTCCTGCTGCTCAGGTCAATCATCTTTTCCCACTGAGGCAGGAAAACCTGCCTGCTCCTTTGCTTTCTAATTATAATCTCCAATTCATCTTTCTCCACTTTCGTTCAATCCTTGAACCATGTTGGTCTTTTTCTTTCTCTCTCTGTCACTAGAATACGCTTTTTTCCTCATCTCAGGAGTTTTTATGCAGCTAACCAGGATGATACATAACCAGTAACCAGCATTTAGTCCTATTCATAAGATCCGTGTCCCTTCCTAAGTGTCATCCTGCCATTTAAGCGCACACAGCTGCACATTTATAATGTGGAGAGAGCTGTGAGCAATTTCAGCCTGCAGCAGAGGACCACACGTGTCGTGCCTTCCAAGTCTGTCTCCCTCCTTCCCAGCTTCCCAAAGCAGCCATGGGTCCCACTTGTGAGATCTCGCTGAGCCCCGTGTCGAGTGGCCAGAGCAGAGCCTGCCAGTTCTGTCGGGGATGCTGCCTGCCTTCACCAAGGAGCTGCCAAAAACACACAGCAAGAAGCCACCAGAGAAACCATGTCATGGGCCATCCTGGCTCCTACAAGCCCAGGGAGCATCCTGTCTTTTTATTATTGACAGCATTACAAGCAGGCTTGCAAGAGAGGTTTAAAAAGAAAGAGAATTCAAGACATCCCAATACCCAGCACATAGCCATGCCAGAGGATTTAATAGTCTGATTTTTAAAAACAACTTTATCAAGATAGATGTGCATTGAAGCTTTCCCGGGTATATACATTTCCATCTCATGAAGCAAATTAGCCTTGGGAATTGCCAATAGACAAATAATTCTTCTTAATCCCTGTCTTTTCAAGTTCTCATTAGTTTTTATAAATAGCACAACCAAAATATTCATGTTATTTAAGGGAATTTAATCTTCGAGTATTTCTCAAAGACATGTTACATTTAATCGACTTCATGCATCACATTCAGAGCTTTCCAGTGTTATTAGCAGGGTGGCCAGAGAACATTTAGCAGAAGGACCCTGTCAGGAATGGCATCGCCACCCCTATGGCTGTCACGGCAGGATAATTGCCAGGATTTCCCAGACAACTATCACAAAGTGCTTCAAATCTCAAGCAGCCAGGTCAATTCAAACAGTATGTGAGGGAGATGGATTTTTAATGTGTATTGCCTAGAAGCCTTGGTTCTGAGGACTCAGTGGGAATGAGGATGGCTTTCAACATTATAGATCTAACCAAGGTACCCCTCAGCAGAAATTCCCACTGCTTCCAACCCCACCGCACCCACCACAGGCCGCGCACCTCCTCCCGAGCACTGGGGTAGGAACAGCCTCTCCATACAACCGTGCTGCTCCTCCTCCTCATCACCTGAGCAACCTGGTCCCACCCAGCCAAGGAGGAAAGGGCAGCAACAGCATTCACTCAAGAGGACAGTCAAGAAACACCAAGACCCTATTCAGAACTTGCTTTCTGGAGCCAGCTGTACCAAAACAGAGTTCATTTTTCAATCTGTTAGGGCCATTTTTTCTCCTCCTGACAATTAAAGCTAATATAAAGACTTTTTTTAGCCCTTTGGAGGCAACAAGTCCAGAGATCTCAGTGTTACGACAAATACAAGATGCATTAGTGTGTCTATATGGATTTAAAGCAGTCAAGGAGGCCTCATGACTATCAAGAATCAGCAAACCCAGCCACAAGAGTTTCTTTAACCCTTTTTATTAAACCTCAAATTTTTTTCATGCTGCCTTTTTCCAGTAAAGTGAGTAGAATGCAGCCGCCGAATGGGGCCATAAAATGGAAAAGACTGAAAACAAATGACAGTTCTCTTGTGGGTTCCCTTTCTGGACTATATTTTTGTGCAAAAAAAAGTTCTCATTAACCCTCAAAAAGATTTGAAGTAACACCAGGTCATGCTAAGTGAGGGGGAACCAGAGTTCATTCCATCAGCTGTATTCATGAGATACTTGCAACAAGAACAACATTCCTTTGGTAAGGCCAGAAACCAAAATAAAAGGTGTGGTATATGCCTGGGATCAGAAACTCCAGGGAAAGGTGGGGAATGCATGGTAAAGGGAAAACTGCAGCACTGGATGGGAACACTGAAATAAAACATCACATGAAAGGAATGGCCCTAGTCCCAGTCAAACCAGTAGCAACATTCTTTATTATTGCAGTGGCAACAGGTTTCCCCCCAAGTTTTAAGTGTTTCAAAATGAATATACATGTAAATCTAAAGAGCTTACTTTTGCTTGCCATCTTTCAATAGCATCTTAATTAATCAGTTTTCTCATCACAGAACAGAAAGGTAAGTCTCAAAATCCATGAGAAACTCATCCCAAGTTAAAGAAAAGCAGCAAAGCAGAAAGTTCAAGGCAGTGTCCAGAAGACCTGCTCACAGCACGCAGAAAATGGAGAAAACCACATTAAATCTCTGCTGAGTTTTTCTAGGAGGTTAATTCTGGATGATAATAGAGTTTCCCAATGAGGCTGCGCGGGACGGTGTCATCAGTACCAAGACTGATGGACTGGAAAGCACCAGTGTTCAAACCTTAATTTAAATCTCTGGTAGAATTCATATTAAAAGCCATATTAGGTGGTCTCACTTAGACTTCCGTGAACTTGCCATTATATGAAGTAGTCTATAAAATATTTTCGAGTAGACTGTTTGCTGTCTTAATTATACAGTGTGATATATAATCTGTATCTTTCGTGGTTCATTCTCTCCTTGGCAATTTCCAGCAGTAAAATAATAAACCTGTTGTATGTTCTCAAGTCAATAAGTAGCTGAAAAATAAAACAATTTTAAAAATATTTCACTTCAAAGGTCCATTCTTCCTCTTTTGTGTTTCTTAAAAAGAAAGCTTTTTAGTCTGATAAAGATTAAATAAGAACCAAAATCAACAGTTTTAAGTCTATCAAATCTAGAAGAGAAAATTCTCAGAGACTGTGAAATACGGTTTGGGAGGTTTGTGCTTCAAGCTGAAATTGTTTGGGTTCAAAGGACAGGGAATTCATTAAAGAAGCTACTAATAAAAATTGCTCAGGCCTCTTATTTAGTTTGTAATATAAAAATTAGTTGACATTTGCGTGACGAGCTCCTGCCGCCCTCGGGGAGCAGCCGTTTCTCTGTATGCTCTCTGAACACAGAGAGGTTATGGTGACGGTGATCAATCACGCCAACAACCCTGTAAACAGCCAGCAAAACTCAGAGCTCAGGGCTCCCCTGCAGCTGCTTTTCGATTTGGGCAGTGTATAAATACATCTGTATAATCAATATTGTAATTAAATTCCCACCCTCTAATACTGCTGTAGTTCCTGGCAGATTAATTCCTGAAGTACTGCTCCTGGAAAGAGAACAAGATGATATTGATGGTTCTGTGCTTTTTAGGGGCATCAGAAAAAGGCTGTCAATCATCATGGACTACTTGGGCCACGGAGGAAGGAGAGGGAGGGCAGGAAGAAATGCTCCGAGCTAGACAAAAAGCTTGCACAAGTGGCAGTTCACTGATTTTCAGGCAGCTTCTCAGCTAGATGACAGTCCTACAGACCCAGCAGTTCATGGTCCTAGCTCTGCTTGACTTCAGCAGAGCTTCGTCAGAACGCGTCTCTCAGAAACACAGTGAGGAGAGTAAAAGCAAGAAACATTTATCCCTCATGGAGGCAGTTGTTTTGGTTTAAGAAGAGTGTTTAAAAATCCCATGAAGAAAACTCCTCAAAGGCTTTTCAATCCTAGCTCTCAAAGTACCTAATAAAACTAAACATCACCATTCCTCATTTTACAGGTAAGTAAACAGAGGTGTAATGGACTTATCAAGATCCAACACAGAACTGGAGGAGAGCTGGGAATGGAACCCAATTCCCAAGTCTAGTAAAATGCTTTCCAAAAACACAGAGCTCTCAGATTTGAAACAGAAATTTTAAAAACCTGCAGAATACTGTTAGGCCTGTGTAAGGCTATCCTAATTCCACACCTTCTCAGTCCTTTTAGAGCCTACCCACAAGTGATAAATGTCTAGACCAGCTTTAGCAGGTGAAACACATGAGCTGAATCTAGGAGTTACTGCCAGCTTTCGTAACTGCACTCTGATTTCACACGGTGTGAATAATTTTAAAGAACTGGAGATTTCTCCTCATGTTACATGAATTATTTACCATGGCACTGCCATAGACTCAGTTCTTGAAGAGAAACTTCAACTTCTTGAGGTCACTGTCCTTAAATCACTTTTATCCAAAAAAAATAAAGGTCTTAGGCAATGAATATAAGTGTATTTCACTAAAAATCCCCTTATTGTCAATGGGGCCATTGTGAAAATGCTGCAGGTTTTCCAAAAAGGTGTGCAGGTCACTGGACTCAATTCAGCTCCAGGATGCACCTGCATCTCAAGGCATTAGGAGGGCAATAAAGCCCCCAGTTACTAAAAATATGCAATGTACTGGCATGGAAGAAAGCACAGAGTAGTTCAAAGCACACAAATGGAGAATTTCCTGCACTGAGCTCACCTTTCTCATTCAACTCACAAGCAGCCTCCTCCGCTGAAGAAATCAAAGAGCAGCACAATCATGGGTGATTTTCCACTGGGAGATTTACAACTTGTGAATCAGCAAACTCTGTGTATATACACTGCTTGCTCCCTTTTGTACCACCCACCCTCACTTTCAACACAGCATTATCACAAGCAGTATTTTAGGAAGTGCCTTTGAACTGAGCTGTGCGATACACCTAGACAACCGAAGTGGGAAAAGTGACGGTCCCAAGAGGCAGCAGCTCTGCTTCCCCATTGATAACATGAGGGTTCAGCACCTGAAGGGCTATCACCAATTTTTTTCCACGTTCATGTCAAAACTATACTAATTCATTGGGGATCATTCTCCGAAAGAAAACTGCTCTGTAGCAAATGATCTATCTTCTGCCATCTTTATTCATTATCAGAGGGATCACAATTCTCCCAATAAAATCAACAGAAGATTCTCATTGATCAGCACTAACAAAAGTAGATTTGTCTAAAGGCGGTGAAAAGAGTGGAAGAACAGAGCGAGCACACCTTTCAGTACAGACAAAATAAGGAGGCAAATAAAATGCTCTCACGGCCGTGCCAACATCCTAACTCTTGTCTCACCTGTGACAACAGCAGCTCAGAATAACTTGATCCCCTTCCGAGAAGTTGCTGTAGCACATCAATAAAAAATGAGATCACAAACGGTGTGACATTGAACAGCAAAACAGCCTGGTGCCAGCAACCACTTGGAATGAAATTTTGTTATTTACTTCTGAGAGTATTATTTTGCATCCTATAGAATCACTAGAAGTGTTTTACACATGCTTTATCTTTTAAAAGATTGTTATAGAGCTTCATACCCCAAAACCAGGAAGAAAGGATATCTAGATTGAAAATACCTCTGGAATTACTTTGAAAAGTATTTATATTTTTATAATTCCTGTATCACAAAAAAGATACTTTATTTTAATGGGAGCACATTCAGGTGATGAATCACTGCCTCAGCAGAGATTTTACAGACCATGATTGAGTCATAAAAGAGAACAAAGCTGAGAATGGAGCCGGGGTAGCTGGGAGTTGAGAGGACCAGGACACAGGCAGCAGGCCGTGGGTGAAAAACAGCCCAACATGGCACAAAGGATAAAAGAACAATTATCAAGGCCAAATAGAGACATTCAACTCCATGAGACTGAATCTAAGCTATTTTTTTTAATGCTTCATTTTAATCTGATATTGACAAAGATTTTTATGTCCTCTGATGTTTCCCCTGAAAAAGCCTCATGCACTTTCAAAATCAATGTTTCATGTTACACATCCCTCTGTTTCTCAGGAAACACAGAAATTTTATTTCTTCAAAAGCTTCACACAGGTTTTGGATTGTCCCAGATTTCAACTTTCCCACCACTTGAGCAAAGATCACGGAGAAAAGACTTTTTCCTGTTTAAGTGAAGTTTTAAGAATCGAAGGTCTGCCTTCTTTGGGGTGGGGTGGTAAACTTTATATTTATGTCTTCTCAGCCCTAGGCCTTCCTGTTGCCCAATTTATTTTTTCACTTACTTCAAGACATCAACCTCTCTCTGCCATTAGCTCTGATTTATAATGCCTAGGAACAGAATCCAATCATGAATCTTCCTTGGGAATGCCGTAGTGGCATGACAAAAGAACGCCATTTAGTATTCTTTCTAGGGTAAAAAACATGAAATTTCCAGAGCTATCAAAGCCATGAGAGGCTCTTTTGTCTGATATTCCCATTCCAATGCTCGCAGCGGATCAGCTCAGCATATAGCATATCCAGCAGGCGCTTACAGGTAGGGAGGAAGGGCTTTCCTGTCTCACAAAACCAAGATTTCAAAACACTCCTTTCCACAAACTGGATTTAACAGAGACCTTTCAAACCTTTTTCCCAAAAGAAGAGAAAGACCAGTTTACCAGACTGGCCAAAAGCTAGGATGAGGGAGATCCAGAGTTCAAACTCCCAGCCTGAACTGAGCAGGGCAGGTCTCACTTGAGCATCAGGTGAGCGTCTTGCTTGGGTCAATCAGAGGTCTCTGTGCAGCTAATTCCCAATTTCCCATTAAAAAATCTTACCATTTCCTATCTCTATTTTAACAAATCACAATTTCTCCATGTAAATATCTCTTATGAGGTTTGTGGTCAGCCTGTGCTTCTGCCACACATTTCAGAGGATTGCTACAGGGTGGGACCTTCTTTTAGAATGAGGCAGAATGGCTGGAAAGCATTGCCCCGCTAGACCTCACCGCTTGCAAAATCAGGATTGCAGACAAAGGGAGCAGGGTTTATTTATTCAGTCCACTGGACGATCTCACTGATGTTATTGCTTACTTTTCCCTGTCTTTATCGCTTGGGCACTTCTGCTGTAAATCGTCTAAGCAGAGCGGAGGAGAGCTGTAAAATGATCATAAGATTTATTACACTTTTGTGGGGTAAGGTTTTGGGATGCAGAATACAGAAGATTCCTATGGAAACATGAGCCTTCTTTGGTCATTTTGATCTTTTCAGCTCAAACTTTCTGAAGCCACAGAAGTGACACAGGAGCCTAACCCCATTAGCGTTCAGTGCAGCTTGTGCCTGACTTGCGTTAACGTTGCTTTTGAAAAGGGAGCTGAGAATAAAGATATAGTCCCTGCTACATAAAAATATCCAACACAGTTCACTTCAAAGTTGTTAGAAGAGTTTTGCGCTGTAGTTTTATAGCCAGGAGTCACCATCTCAGTCTGAACCATTTGGCAGTTTTACAAAGGAATTGTCTTATATTCCTGTGCAGTTTCACATCTTGTTCTCCTGAATACCGATGAAGAGTCAACTTGGGCAGTGCAGTGAGCAGGAAATTAATGTATACTGATACGCCACTTGTCATAAAAAATCTTGCCAACAGTTCTCACACACATCTTCTCTATTGTTTTGTCTAATCAATAAAAAGACTTATCTCTGACTTTTACATGAAAATGGAAAAGAGTCTACGCTCACCCGCTCACCTGTCTTGTAAAGCACAGTGCTCTTCTCAGAAATGTTTGGCAGATACTGCTTCTTACAGTAACACTTTGCTTTAATGGCACTTTAATGCTGAATTGACAGTGGAAGTCCCACAGAAATGTTCAAAGCATCCACATTAATGTTAAATAAAAGTCATTATGATTTCAGAGCTATGCCAGGACAGGCATATCCAACCTGGCAGCCTCCCTGAGCAGGAGATGCTCAGTAACCTTTTGAAAAAGCTCTCCACCTTTAGGTACAATGGTCTCTTCTGTGTACACAGCACTTTCCTCACAAAAGTCCCCGACTTTCCTCACAGGCTGCTTCAAGTTTACTGATAAACTCCAAGTTGCTCTCAGGTCATTTCTGGGGTGAAGGAGCAGGAGACAGGCAGGCAACAGGAACACGACACCTAAGCAGCACTGGTGGTAACAGAGCCGTCAAGGATGAGCTCTGTGAAGGCTCCTTCAGTAGCTTACAGCAGACAGAAGACATCTTGCTGTTGCAGACTAATTGTTTATCTTAAATGCACAAGGGAGAAATGCAGCATAAAATTTGCTGAGATTCAGGATAGGATTCAAACTTAATGAGTTTAAATCAATCATTCATGGTTTGAATCCCTCACTAGAGCACAGAAGCCCTGAGTCAGTTCCTGGATTTATTTCCCACTCCTGCCTGCCTCTGAGTCCTCCCCAGAACGAGCTAGTCCTTGAGATTCCCTTGCTCCAGGGAGGGAACACATCTCTTCCACAGATAAATAACAAATGGGACTGTACTCTCACAGCCTTGCACAGAGAAGAGGTGCATTAACGTACTGGTTTGCTTACTAGAGCTGGAAAAAACAGAAAGACCCTTTTACAGATGGTGAGCTAAGCTACAAAGGCCAAGACTAGAGCTGCTCACCGGTTGTCTGTGCTTTACACCTATACACATTTTTCCTTCCCTCCCTCCACACACACCTGCATGTGCATGGAGAAGAAAATGGCTTCAGAAAGGACCAGACAAGCAGGTGGTCCTCTCGTTTCACATTTTCCTCTCCCAAAGTCAAAGGCAGATTTTCAAGTGTAAATGCCAGCATCAGGCAGAAGTGAGGTCATGCAGCTACCCCAGGGAGTCCAACCTTTGAACAAAGATTAGGTTGGGCCCTGAAGCAGGAAAGTTAATTTTTCCTTCCAAAACTTGTCCTTTAAATGCTAAATGTGGTTAACCCCGACACCCATATTTATATCCGATTGCACTTTTAATCTTACTCATCTCCTACTCTCTATTTAAAGTGCTCTCTCTTAAGCCAACCCCAAACAAACCATCAGTTTTCTCAGTCAGTCATGTGTAAAAATCACCAGTTGAAAGCGGAAAAGCTCCAGCTGCTTGGAGCACATCAGCCTCATGTTTCAGCATGACTTCATGGGCAGAGAGTAGCCTGATGTGGGATTTCCCATCGCTTGCCTGCCCCACAAAACTGCTCCACCGAGGCTGCTGGACGTTTAGAGCTCAGATAAACAGGAAAAAATAATCCCTACATTTCTTCCAGGCAGATTTCTGTGCTGAGAAAGAGAAAATGACTCAGAGAAGGCGGACATTCACAGCCCTTGCTGCAACACTATTTCTGATCATTGGCTACTATGACACTGGTAGGGAAAATACTGCCAATTTTGAAGATTTGAGCAGCTTAATTAAACCACTTCCACTTCAAATAATAAAGCTCCAAAGTAATTAATAAAACGGATGTGGCAATCTCTGCAATAATATTTCATATTTACTGCTGGAGAAATAATCCCTTAAAAAGGTTAAATGGGCTCCAAAGGTGGAATAGAAAAGAATAAATTCTTGGGCAAGTTCAAATTCAGTTATGGGCTACAGAGCAGGTTGCGGGCAACGTCTGCATGGCGAGATGGCTTCCTCGTTTGTAGTAACTGCAGAGACAGTTCCTCCATCGGCAAAGGAGATAATGGCGTTGACCTTCTTTGTGCATTCCTGTGACATCTACTGATGAAAAAGACGCTATAATAAATACACTTGTTTCTTAGACTATAATCTCTGAAGTTCCTATGCAACAGAGCAACCAAAACATCATCTTTTTTCTGTTCCAGCAGATACAGACTGTCCTTGAGAACAAAGCAAGGAATACAGAGAAGAAAACATCCTACTAGAGAATTTAGATATTCAACTAGGAATCACATGACGGGTTCAGTGGGGGGTAGCCAACATCGCTGGCAGTGCTGAACCACTTCATTTTCCCTGAACAAGCTGGAAAGCAAACAGCAGCTCACAATTCATAGCTTTAGTTAGCGAATGCTTAAATTTTAAAACTTAACAGAAGTAGCTGGCTGATCTTTTCTGCAACCACAGCAGGCCCCAGCAGGTAACATGAGAGCTGTGTCTCTTACTGGACAGATAAAAAAGTAGAGGCTAGGATATCATTATCCTTCATTTTACGAGTAGAAAACCAGGGCAAAGATTATTAGAAACATCTTCCAAAAGCAAAGTGTGCAGCCCTGGGGCACATCCGCTGCAGACCAGGAGCTCAGATGTGCCTTCAGCACAGGTCCTCGACTAGAAACTTCCTCACGAACACAGGACACACTCTCAGGTGTTTTATAACCTCTCTTTTTATAAACATTTTTAAAAATGGTTAAAATTTAATTCCCTACTGAAAGGCACAAAGTGTCTCATATCAGGGATTTACCAGTAAAGCACTGGCTACTTTACAGATGTCCCAAGAGATTCAATTCTTCCAAGCAGCCCGAAGATACGGATTTACAGGCTATCAGACCTTCACGGTGACTACAAAGTTGAAGCCACAAAGCAAGTTAAGAGCCTAGGAAATAAATCACTGGGCTCATTTAAAACTTAAGTGGAAAGTTCCAACTTATTTGCAAACACACAGAGATAAGATCTGTCAAGCTGTCTACTGACAGTACCATCTTCCTTTGCCTCGCTGGTGGAAGCTGGAGCACTCAGGAAAGGGCCGAAACCTCTCTATTCACTCAATGACCACGAGCACTGATGACAGCAGTGTGGCGAGTGTTCCCACATGGCCCCGTCAGGATACGCTTCAGCTGGGAACTGTAAGGAATCAGCACTCCTAAAGCAGGGAAACAAACCCATTCTTCATGCCTCTCCCAGGACCCAGTATCCTTTTTCCGAGGCCGCCAGGAGCGGAGCCTCACAAGTCCCTTCTCATCATGCCCACCGAATGCAGCTGCAGAACATGCTGCATTTCTCTTAGAGATGTAGGGCATTCGGACACTGTGAGGCCAGCTACATTTACCCACTGGAAGCTACACTATTAATTTAACAGGAAGCAACCCCTAAAAACTAAAATTCTTTGCTGTCTTATTCCAATCTGTAAGATTCCTTTCTCAATTTCAAATAGAGGAGGTCAAGACTCCTAAGGAGAAAATTTATTTGTAAAGAACCTGATTTCTACAGCTTTTCAAGAGGAGAAAAAAAGCCAACGGCAGAGAAGATGGAGAAGAAAGGCAGGCAGGCACGTTAGCATATTTGGAATAGTATTATCCCAGACCACAGCTCTTATATTACAGTATTTCATGCATCTTGTCCAGCCTCCGTGGATTATTAGGCCTGAATTTGATAGCTTAATAGCAGAGATTACAGAAACTCACATATAAACCCAGCAGTCGCAAAGTACAGCAAGCCATATATAGTCATTCTTTTCTGGCACTAGCTACATGCCTGCGGAAGGTAATGTTAAATCTGCCAGGAGAAGGTCAAGACCACACAAAGAAAATAAATCACAGCATTGCTATGTGGACCTGTCTAAAGGTTAAGGATCTAAAGAACATGTAGATACTCTAAAATATAAACAGCCCCTGGGGGATAATTACTTAACCAACTCCATTCCAGCAGCCCCAAACAGATGGTTTAGTAGGTATATTGACTATTGCCCTGGTTTGTGGAACTATTTATTACCCGCTGAGACTGGGAACAAATGACACTGTAGACACGTAGCTGGTTCTCTCTCTAATCCCACGAATCCTTGTGATATCTCGTGACCCAGAAATGTATTCTCAGAAGTACCATCACCCACATGCAGCGACTACACAAAGTAACATCAGTTAACGTCCTGTAGGTATAAAGCCTGAATACATTAAGCACAACATAGGTTGTTCAGCTGAATTTTCTAGCCCCTGTAAATCGCAGCGACTGCTGCACAGTGGAATGCACCTGAGATGATACCAAGGCCACTGGAAGTACACAACAGACGCATCAGCTCAGCTGCTGGCCTGAGTTTCTTCAGCCACAATTACTTCTCTGCTTCTCCCAGACATTGCACATATTAGTGTGGCATATTTTACCTGAACTTCCTCCAGTTTGGACTAGGAATAACTTCACATCGGTTTATTTAGTGTGAGCATGGCTGTGGTGGAAGAGTGAGGGAGGGAAGGTGAAACTCTCCCTGCTGATCGCAGGAAGGAACCAGGGAGACAGAAAGGACTCCTGCCAGCTTTATACATCACTGACTTCCCAGCCTGTTACAACAGTGAGTAGTAAATTGGTTTACACTCCTGTCCGCAGTGTAAGGAGCAATGGTGCTTGAAATAAACCAGCAATTTGGATAGGATGTGTAGTAGCTGTGCTGGGTGCATGCTCAGAAGCTGTTGGCTCGGAGAACTCTTACTAGGACAGTGACTCCTTGGTAGCAATCTCAAAAACCACCTTGTAAATTATGTCCTGCAGTTCAGCCCTGCAATATTTTTTCTAGGATCTACTCCCTTAGAATGACCAATTCCTATGAAAATCATACAATTTGCAGTTTTGCTCTTCTTTATCTGTGCTTCAGGTCTGCAAAACAAGTGCAACAAAGATCACCCCTCCCCAGCACAGCCAGGAGCGATACTTCACTCCTCTTCATCGAAGCTTTTCCCAAGGGAAAATTTTGGTCCAATAAAACCTGAGAGTTTGACATTTGGTTGGGACTCGTGGACATCTGGTCTGCACAAGGCTCTGCCCCAGAGCTGGAAAGCTCAGCCAATCCTACGGCGAGTACACAGATTAACGGCACACGGCGCAGGCAGTGCGCCTGAACCTGCCCAGCTCCAGTGGACTTACTGTGCCTGGACAGGTGATTCATGTCATCTGACATGTCCCACAAGCATCACAATCATAGTACACGTGTTGACCATATGTGTAGTGTGGGACCAGTGCTCCCTGGAAAGGTCAGGTCTACCACAAATGAGTTACACAGCACATGTACAGACATACCTGGAAGCCCTGGCCTTTCTCCTCACCTATCCATCACTACAAGCTGCAAGTTAGCCAGAGATATGGGCTAGTGACAGCAACAAAAGCCATCTGCAGTGCAGAGGAATGACAATAAGCTGCTGTCACTTAATCTTTGAGGCTCCAGGTCAAGTCACCAGCGAGTAAACGTGACTGCTGTTTCCTCCAGAGACAGAGCCTGCTGCTAACTACAGCTTTTGCACTTGCTATGGGCACAGGCCTGCGAGCAATACTTCAAGTTCTCCTGAAAGCCAAAGGAGCAAGGTCTGGAGCTTCCTCTCCATAAAAGGGAACTGATATTCCTGACCCTTTCACAGAAACACAGTCTCTTCCAACCAAAATGATTCTTTCAAGACCATCGAGTCCAACTGTTAACCCAGCACTGCCAGGTCACCACTAAACCATGTCCCTCACACCACATCTCCAGAGCTTTTAAAGCCCTCTAGGGATGGGCACTCCACCACTGCCTTGGGCCATCTCAATGGAAGATTAAGAGATACATAGTTTATTTTATTAAAGCTAGAGCACACAGCACTGAGAAGGAGGATCCCATTAAGTATTTGGTTGGGTTCCTTGGTCTCAGGTTCTGGGCAAGTACTGAGCACAAAATATTCATAACTCGTGCTTTAGGTCTCAAAGGGCTGGGTCAGATACTTAAGTCTTGAATTTATCAGATACTTACATCTTGAACTGATAAACTGGGCTCCACATGCCCTGTGATCAGCATCGTATGCAGGAGGAACGTCACCATTCCTGCCCATTTATCACCCGCCCCCATAAACAGACTTTCCTTTTTCTTTTCTAAGCCGACACAAGAAAATGGTTGCTAAAAATTCAGAACCCTGAAAACGCAGACAGTCTTCCACTAATCTTCCCTTCAGGGTGCCCACAATCCTTTAAAGCATGACAGACTGACAGAGGGAGCTCCTTTATAGTCGCTGGGCTCTATATCTTTATAAACTGGGCTCTTCTGTATGCAGCAGAAAACTCAGGACTGTCAACACTGTACAAAGGAAGGTGGAAACAGGCATTTTTCAGAGTGTTTGAGGGCCCACTAGCTGAAAAGAAAATATCTGGGCACACTAATATGATTCTTTGGATACAGAGCAGGGGAAAAGCTACGATTGCCTTGCTGGAGAAGAATCTCACATGCCTGCTAATCTACCTACCAAGGGTTACATAGCACTTTAAAGAAAAAATAAATTTGGAAGGTCCTCAAAGCAAAAAAATCAGCTTACCAGAGAACACAGCCCTGCCCTCCTCACTTTCCTGCTGGTTTAGATAGTATTTGTAATACAGCCAAACTGATATGCCCCTGACACGTGCAGAACGTTGCAGCTCCAGGCAGCTTCTGGTTAAGTGGGGTCGAGAGAATTCTATGTCTGTGTGTGTAATGAAAATCAAGTTCATTATCCTCCTCCTCCTCTTTTTTTTTTGTTTTATTTTTTGATAATGCCACCCTGACTGCTTTCAAACTGATACTGCAAGACAGCAGGCATTAACAAGCTCATTCTAAGCTATATCCAGGCTAAAGTCTTCTACAGATGGGCCACATGTGTGTCAAATACACCTTCTGAGAAACCAACTCTGACTTATTTCCAACAGCAAATAGTACACCGAGTTTTTTACTGGTATATCTGACACTGAGTGGCTCCAAAGACATCGCAACTGTGGCAGCCCACATTCTGCCAGACCAGCAAGGCACTTTTTGCTCCATAATTTAAATAAAAATACTTTTCTTTTGGAGATGGGAATACATGAACCCTTTCTGGAACAGCTACAGAAACTACTTTTAAAAAATGGCTGCTTAATTTTACATAACTCAGATCTTGAGGATGCTTTACACATCCCCAAGAATTTAAAAAAAAAAAAAAAAGCCCAAACCTGAATGCTTTCCTCCCACTCCCAATTTAAAGATTAAGTTTATCACAAATATACTTGGAGGATCAGAAACAAGATCTCTTAGATGCACACATGAAACTCAAACATCAAATTGTATTCTTAAAGACACAGTTTTTTCAAGTATTACTGCATAGAGTACAGTACCTAAAAAATTGTACAACTTAAGAATAAAATTGTTTTGAAATGAACTATGACATGAACTCTAACAGCTTTCCCAACTGACAAGATTACAGGTTTTATTACAATAGGCTTAAACAACAACTTAAAAAAAAAAGGGGGAATGGATATCTGAAAATAGGACCCCTCAGTAAATAAAACCATTATCAAACCTCTTCATTTACTTTGGTTTTTTTTTTACTATTATTACTATTATGGCAATAAATTTTCAAGTCTGTCAGTGAACACACGTGCAGCACTCATGAACACCTATGTTTAAAAAAAGATTCCTTTTCAAGATTATAATTCACAAGCTGCACATGCTAATGCTACTTCATCCTTCTCGGCAATTAACAAAGATGAAAAGAGAGACTGACTAAACAAATAGACTTTGAAGCATCCTTTCATCTATTTAAGAAACAGTTGGGATCTTATTGCCATCGCTTTGCTATGTTTTATAGCTTCCTGAGAATCTTAAGCAAAATATCAATCTGCTTGGAGCAAGTCCTACAGGTATTTTTTCTAATTAGAAATACCTGGAAGTTTATCATCTCCCTCTTATTCATGCAGCTCTTGACAAATATGATTGGAAAAGATTGATATTTTGTCTCATCGTTTCCTGAACTTGAAAGATATTTTCTCCGTGAGTCACTACATCACGTGTCACTCTCCCACTCCGGGGCAAGAAGGAACAGCTCCAGCCAGGAACCAGCCCCTCATCCCCAATGGAGAAGGAGAGGTATCACAGTGGGGATCTCCTGGGAGGAAAGTCACTCAGGAGATTCCGTTGTGAGCCGAAGCAATCTGGAGAGAAAACAGTGCTGACAGAGCAAATTTAAAATTAAATAAGAAGGGACAAAGCACAAGGTTGCTGTTCCAGGGTGAACCGCAATTAAACTGTCCCAAATTACAGTAGCAGTAACCACTGTGGCTGCACGTGAGCACAGATGTGAGCAGACTAAGACCATAAAGCAAGATATAAGTACCCATCCTGAGGGGAAAGCACAGCACCACGGCTGTGGCCCATCCCAGAAAGTCATTAAAACACTAAAATGCGCTGCTCCTATTTGTCTGGGAAACTTATTTGGTTGGCTCCCTGAACCTCTTCCCTGTCCTTGCAAAATGGAGGGAGCCTTGAAATGAAGCTTGAAGTTCATGCTGAATGTGCGCGGGAGAGAAGAAGGGAAAAGAAAAGAGAGGGAAAGGGAAGAAAACCATTAGCGGACTCTGGCATCCTTCAGAAATTCAAAATCTCAGCAGCCTGCCCAGGGATGCCAAAGGATGTTACCGGTGTGACGGGTGACTCCCGTGCCTCGGTGAGCTCAGAGCAAGGCCCAGGTGAGGGACGGGGCAAGGCTGACACGGGGATTCAAAGCCACGTGCTGAGGAGCTCAGACCACTTATGACCGTGCACAGTTTAAGCAGCCCCATATTTAAATGTCCTGCTGAAAGAAGGCTTTTGTTTTGAAAGTTCCTGGCAGTGCTTGCTTTTAACAGGAAATCAATATATCATTTGTTTGCTAGAAAGTAGACACCCGTCCTTCAGGACTTGTGCAGCCAAGTTTAGCTCTGGTGGAAAATTGAGTAGTTTTGACCTAACTTTTCTTTTTTCTGCGAATGTCACTTGCCTTACCCTGGGGACAGGAGATGAGTGAAAGGCAAAGGGAATGAATATCAAGGTTTAAGTTATAAACTATACCCAATACTAACTGTGGCTGAATTATCAGCTCTTGAAATTTTTTTCAATGATGCTGGCAAAGCAGAAATCCCAATGTGAGCTAAAAAGGGATAAAAAGATAAGAAAAATGTGATCTCTTTCCTTTGTGTTTGGTTTTTAGTATAGCAGCAGGAGCAAGAAGAAAGTTGGTGGGGCTGGTTGCCAAGAGCTCTGCCCTGCAAGTAGGCACAGACAGGGGCTGGCAACAGCTTGGCAACAGGGGGGCCCTGGAGTCATCCTCCACCTTAACAGCAACTCAGATCGCATAAAAAAACCTCTTGATCCAAAAAAGAACAGAGTGAAGCGTCTTGCTCTTCCCTAGAATGAGGTGAGGAGTTCCTGGGGTTTCTGGAAGGAATTGAAGTTGCATGAAACCCGAAGGAAGACAAAGAGCATGCTCTGGTCTGATCCTAGGCACAGGCAGCAGCACATCACTTAAGGCAGATTGTACCAAAAAAGCACCTTGAATAAACCAGCTTTAATCCCTCCTTCCCAAATAAAAAAAAAAAAAAAAAAAAAAAACCCGTGGTCTTGTTGCAAGATGTTTATTTACAGCTGCTTAGAGCAGAATACAAACAAACATCTTGTAACAAGCTGCTTGATGGCTTCCCATTACACGTGCAAAGCTCAGCACTGCTTCAGCAATGCTGCCGAGAGACTAGGTCACTGCAAGAATATTCTGAATTAAATCTAATGTCATTTACCCACCTTCATCGCTCCACCCATGGAAAACTAACATTTAATTGAGACAGAACATCTGATCTGCAATCAAAAGCTCACAGCCTTATACCCACTGGTACCTTGTCAGACTGATAGTAGGTCCATACGGATCCCAAACAAGGGCCAGTTAAGGCGTTGGCCTACATCTAGTCAGCGCAGAGAGCAGATTAAAACATCTCGCAACATCACGTTCCTGAGCAGCCCAGTATGTGAACACAGGCACATTTACATAGGACAAAAAAGAGAAATTTAAACCATTGGGGTTACTCTCTAGAGCTGAAGTTGGCACATCTGCTGTCCTTACAACACAGCTCTCAGCCGAATCGCAGCCATTCAGCCCAGTACAAGAAGAATCAAACCAGTTAACTTGTGTAAACACAGATGCACCTACACAGGACTGAAACAAGCTTGGATTTGTTTGCCAGAACAAGCTTTGGTATTTAAATGCACTGACAGTAAGGATCCAGGCCAGCTTAACTGGATCAGTTTTTAAGCCAATTGTTAAACCAGCTTCATTTTTGTTTGCACACACAGTATAAAACAGAAATTCTTTACCGTTCCTACACAGGCACTTCCATCACTCGTGGAACAAACCTGATTAATGTGCCAGGACTGCCGTGTTTCTACAAGTCTCTTGGTATGGTCTGAGTGCAGCTCTCAAGTATTTAGCCTGCTTTCACCTTACCACTGCCTTGCTCTCGGCTGTTAATTCCCAAAGTGATAATCCCCGACCTGAACTTGTTCCGATTTCTTTCTTGTTTTGCCTCAGGTTATTCACTTTCCACTGCTACACAGCTTCTCATGGAATAATTTCCCCTCCCAAGTATCTTCAGTAACACTATCATGCAATAATTCTAACAGAGAAGGACAGCAAGATAAAAAGTACCCTAAATACCACACATCCACATACCAGATCATAAAGAATTTCGTATTTTCAGTGTTCCAGGAAGCTGCCATTCAAGACTACGACCTAATTTCCTTTTCAAACAGGCAAATCAGACCCCTTTTTATCCTCAGAAGAGAGTATGGATCCAAATTTCCTTGAGATTTTTAATCATATTAGGTGTTTCCATAGAATGTGTTTGGGTTTTATATTGTGCATGATTTATTTTTAATTTCTACAAAGACTGTTGTAATTAAGACTCAGGGGAACCTGAAAAGGTCCTTAAAAACCTGCAAAGGACACCTTTGGAAAAAGGCGTTATTTAGCAGAATTTCCTTATGTCTATAGAAGAGGGTGGAAAAAAAAAAATCCTTTTTTGTTTGAAAATCCCAAAATAAAATTCTGTAGAAAGCAAATTGTTTTGATGTACAGTACCAGTGTCTCATTACATCACCCTGTTTAATTAGAATCATAATGCTTCAGACACGAGCCTTGAGCAACTGATTTCTATGGAAGTCAGTAATTTAATTTCCCAGTCATTCAAAGAATCCATTTTATTTTTGTCTTTTTTTAAAGGGCTACTTCAAATACATGTTCAAAGCAAGAAACTAGGAACTTGCCCTTGCAATGTGCTAACAGAATAATTAAGTATTGTAAATTGACAAGTACATTGTTGAATCATAAACCAGAGGTCCCTGTTGTATGTAAGGAACTATGGAGAAAGAAGAAAAGCTTCTGACTGTTTGCTAGGAAAAAAAAAAAAAAAACACTTCCAGAATTTAATAAGAGGATAACAAAAGGAAACAGGATATTGTCTCCCATTGTGTGGAAAAAAAAAAATTTAAAAAGTAGCAATGAAACAATTCGCAAGTCTTGCATTTTGTGCCCAAAGCCAAGAAAATCTCGGAGGAAATGCCTTCCAGAGTCACGGATAAATGCTGAAATGTTTCTCCAGGATACAAATCCTTATTCTTTCTCATTGTAGGTGAAGAGGTCGCTAACGTGCACCCAAACAGACCCTTCTCAAGCAGAATGCTAAGGCAAGACACTGAGATCTCAGGAGTGGTTCTTTCCTTTCATGGCTAAATGAAAGTCACAGGTGGAAAGGAGCCTCTCCTTCGGTGCAGGTTCAGATATCTCTGTGCATAACAATGAGTTTCATCTGGTGCACTCATTTACTGGGGAAGGAAAAAAAATAAAGCAAAGAGTTCTTTTCCCAGAAAAAAAACCTGAAACAGAAAGACAAACTATTTTTAAGGACCAATTTGTTGTTGCTGCAACTTCTGAAGCTGCAGCCTCTGATCAACATTGCCTGCAACCTCCTGGAGGGAAAGTGAGTATCAGTAGCAGAGAGGTGAGTGGGAGAGCACTAAGATTAAAGCAGAACTTCCTTTGCTGTCCAAAATGCTAGAAAACAAAACAACAACAAAACAAACCATTTCAAATACTTTCTTATTTGCGGCAGACATTGAGCCATGTGCTTAGTGCACTTCTGCCTTATAACAAATTCAGGAAAGCTTTGATGTTTCAGCTGGTCTGAGAAGTGCTTAAGGAAAGACTCCTCTTACATGTCTGAAGAAAGAGGCAAGAGAAGCACGTGGTACCCCACAGCTCCCCTATAAAGCTCATCTTCACAGGGGCACTTGCAGATGGATCAAGACCTCCAGGCACACAGCTCACCACCATACCTGCGCCTGCTATGCTTGGGTTGACACCGGTAAAGTCAAACAGATGCTGAAAGACAGTTGAGCAATATTTATCTTCCCTAATTCTTCACAGAGTTCTGTAAATTGGGTCAGAGCTGATACAGTGGATGCAAATCGCGATAATAGTCTCTTTGGGGGTGTCCTCCACAAATACTGATCAAATAAATGATCCAGAGCTGAGCAGATCTGCAGCTGTTGACAGAATGAAGAATCCCTACCAAAGGTGCAACAGTGATGTCTAGTGGTCTTTAAAGAGTTGTTTCACGAGTTTAACAAATGGTTCTTGTTATTTTACAGAGCTTCATTGTTTTCAGGTTTGGAGAAGAATTTTGGAAAAATCAAGACAGCTACAGAGGAGTTTTTTGTGCAGGACTGTTCAAGCCACCAGATTTGGCCATTAGTCTTCACAGTGTTTTTGGAGAAGACTGATGGCCAGGTGGGTTGGTTACAGATGCAGGCAGAACAGCAATGCTAGAAATCATCCTGCTTTCCAAGTGTTTGCATTTGCATTGAGAAAAATGCACACTGAAGGAGAAATTTGTTTGTTTAAATTCCCACCTAGGAAACCTACAAAATGAATAGCCACCTCTATCACCTGATGAAAATTGTTGCTTTGCACACAGAAACAAACCAGGAATCATCCAGTCAATCTTATCGCTTTTTACTGGCTCTGATTCCAGAGGCTCAATAGCTCCTTGAGCTCCCACATCTGCCATGCGTCAGGCCACAACAAATTCCCAGTCACACAATCCTCAAAGGCAGCGTCTTCCTGCCCACCCACACCAGATGATGGGGATTTTTGCTGGGTCTATTCCTTGCACCACAGTACCCGTTCAAAGAGAGGCAGAGCTGACTCTGGACCCCATCGAGCCTGCCTCCAGAGAAGGGGCTTGCCCACAAGTCAGCAGTCAGCGACAAGACAGATGAATAAAAAGAGGTGTAGCGCTGGCTAGTGGCTAGCAGCCCCGAGCTGCTGACTCAGCCATCCCAGCTGTGGTGAAAAGCAGAAAGCAGAGAATATCCTTAGGAAACGGGCACCACACTCTGTCTTTGCCTCATACTTCACCAGAGGCATCAGGTTTTTAGGATGACTGTTGGCATCTCCTGCCTCTGCAACAAGCCAGAGCTTTCCAAGCCCTCAGCTCTTGAGGGTAAACGTCATTTCCTTGTACCATTGCCCGCAGAGTGAGGAACCTAAGACAAGTACAGACAGGAATCGCAGCCATCCTCCACAAGAACAGTTTGGCCCATTTCTTTTCTAGTTATTGCTGCATTACAAACAGGTCTTTCCAGGCAAGTCCTGTTCCATTCCAGACCTCCTTGAGGCCATTGTCTGTGTTGTTTAATAAAAACTTTGATTTATAAAGGTATAACCAAGATCACAAATGCTTGAAATCATCTAAAAGACCAGGCCAAAAGTAACCTGTGAGCCGAGGAGCAGATCACTGCAGCCTACAAAGCACAGGATCTTCCTGCACTTACCCAAGAATGTTGGGAATGAAGAAAGCACCCTTCACACATTGGCTGTGCTATGGGCCCAAACAGTGGCATGGCCTCTAGAATTCCAGTAATTTTAGAGATTCCTTTTCTTTTTCCTGCCTTTTTTTTTGCCCCTCTTTCTCTTCTTCCTTGTAAAAATCATAATCTCTCATCCCCAACATCTTTCATCAGATTTGCAGGAACTTAATATTACTAAAACCATAAGGCACAGGAAAAATGTGAACAACTTTCAAGACCTCCTGTATGTAATACAGAACTAAATTAAGCGACTACACCAAAATGCAAACTAAACCCCATTAGTTAATCACTAACAGGTAAAGTTTTTGTGATGTAATCAAAATAAAAAGATCAAATGAACCAAGAAAAAAAATCATAACAGATGCAAAATTTGAAAGAGAAACATGCACAGAATTTTAAATCTACTTCTGTAGCTAACTCATCTAGCCTGAATTTTTATTTATTCCACATTTTCTGGGAAACTTTAATGTTTACTCGATGGTGTTGGCAGAATAGGTAGAATCAGATGTAAGCCTTCCAGTTTGCTGTGCCTTAAAAAACATGATTCAACTGTGGACCTCTCATTCCTGAGCTCACAGAAAAGAGGTCTGGGCAGGAGTTCAAGAAGTCTGCCAGTCAGTCTCTGCACTTTATTTTTACAGGATCAATTACTCCAACATCACTCTTGATGAACGTTTAAGAACAGGTTAGACAAGATCTCCTTTGGTGGGAACTCCACCATTTTTCAAAGTCCTCTATTCCAGCACCGCGGATGTTACGGTGAAACCAATGTCATCACCACAAGTACCGGAATGAAGTGCCAGTTGACAACTGGAAGTGTAGTTCTCGTTAAAAAGGCTCTTCATCTTACTATTTTAAAAGCGTCCTTCTTTGGTACTCATTTACAGCAAGCCAGTTACGTTTTATCTGAACAATTCATCTGGTTCTCAAGTTAGATTTATAGTGTAAATTCGAACTAGTAATAAAAAAATGTGAGGAAGATGTCACTCTCACTATTTTACCATGAAGCCAGCACCTTAAACACTGTATGGAGCCGATTCTGCAGCTTCTCTTGTGTAAGTCCGCCCAGTGACTACCACCACCACATTAAAAAAAAAAAAAAAATCAGTGTCAAAAAATTCCAATTTAGCGTAATAGATTTTTCTTTCCTTTTTCTTAAGTGATTGAGCCACTTTGTTCCTTCCAGCACTGCTGTATATCTCTCTGACTGCTATAAAATAAAGCCCAGTCTTTCGTTAGTTTGCTTATTATTGTTCTTTCCCCCCCAACACACACACACCCACCCTTTTTTTTTTTGCAAATTATTCAGAACATTTTAGCTTCAGGGAAGCTGTTCTCATCATCTTTCTTTCCACATGGAACCAGCTGAAAGATATTCATGAAAGATTCACCAGGGCAAATTTTCTATGAGTATAAGCAACAGCAACATCAATATTTCAATGTCTAGAAAAATGCAGCTTTTTCTCTTGCCCTGAGTAGATTGTTAGAAATCTTCGTGTTCTAATGAATTTAAGATTTCTTGGCAGATTCTGGGAGTACCTTGCTTATGAAAATTCAAAGGGGGGAAAAGATTTTTTTTTTTTCCCTAAATAATATTTGGGAACTATGAACCTGCTCATGTTTTACAACATACTTATGGCGGCGTGGGTGGAAACGTGGCTGCTGATCTTTTCATCGTGGTCCTTGTAGACTGCTGGTTTCCCAGGCAGTTTCAGCTGTCACAGTTGCTTAGAGTCCACCGAGCTGTTTTTAGTTACTCATTCAAATATTCATAAGAACCGAGGGCTGCAGTTTGCTGTCTGGTAACAACTTCATTTTCTGCTCGTACTGAGCTCGTCCTTGTGGGCTGCCTAGTCCTGCTCAGATTGGCTTTTTCACAGCCACGTGAGCCTTGAAGGATAATGGAGTTTCCCTGGGAGAAAGTGAAAGAGGCATGTTCTACCTTTTATCTGTGCTTGGCTGGATGATGAAAATAATTGCTGAAGACAGTTATGGATTACCAAAGAGACATGTGAAATGATCAAACCTGTATCAAGCACTGGTTTCTGCTACCCAAGAAAGCACACGTTTTAATTATTTACCTTGCAGGACGGCTCACACCTCAGGATGGCCACATTTTTGTGCAAATATTTACTTAACAATATTGTACTTGAGCAGAGTAATGAAAATAGGTGTAATTTCATGTAATGTTCCTGGGAAAGACCAATGGACTGTGACATTTCCCTGCACGGGGGAAATCACTAGAGTGCGATGCTTCTATTATTTCATTAAAACTCTTGCTAAATAACCCTTTAGGGCAGCACGATTCTGCATTTTTAGCTAAAGGAAATAGCTGAAGAAAAGGAATCTACAACTGCTGCTGGTTAATAATAGCGTCTGGTAGGCTAAGAGAAAATACTACTTAATGCACACAAATACCCAGACACTTCAATTAAAATAGTATTTACAGGAAGCTCAGCAACACCCTGCAGTTAGTAAGGGTGGCTTCCACTCCGCCGGGTACTTACACAGCCAGGAGAAAGCACAAAGGAGAAGCCCAGGCACCACCCTTGCCCCTCTGTAGAACATTGCTCCCGTCTCATTTCTCTCACTCCTTTGTACCAGTGCAAAGCTTCTGGGCAGCCCCACCATTATCACCCAGATGGAAGAGGACGTGCTCCTTCCACCTTCAGCTCTCCATGAAACTGCAGCCCAGAATCTGGGCTTTAAAGAGTTTTAAAGGATTGTCACAGGGAAGCGTTTCCCTGGGTATCAGTTAAATAAGTTATAGGGAGTTTAGTGTTGGTGTTTTATGGAAAAAGGCTCAATTTCTGTCAGTACATCATACTAGATACACAACATCGTAAAATGACCACCCTTTTAATTACACTATCATGCCGCTTTCTTTAAAGATTGTCTCTTTCAAGGCTTAGATCGAACATGTTTATTTACACACCTACTGAACATAACTACAGAATTACACCAGGCAGCAGTGAAGGCTTCTAGAGAAGCCACAAAAGGGATGGAACAGGTACAACATCAATTTTCCCTGTCTGTCCTGTTCTACTCCAGATTCAAAGGGGGGGAAAAAACCAACCCGTTGCAGGTTAAGCAAAAAAGATGATGGTTTCATAGCTAGTGTATGATAAAACCATCCTTGGAAGAAAGTGGGAAGAGTAGAAAAAAGAGCCCATAACACCATTTGTTTACATTAGAGAAACACCCATGACTGCAGACACTGTTAAGATACTGTCAGCATTTTATTATCATCCCATATTTCAAAGGCTTGTAACTTGGCCATGAGAAGTCACTTTTAAAATTGAATCCAGAATATAGAGGGGTTTAGCTGCATTTTGTATATTATCATCACCAGGTGGACACCAGAAATATGTAATAAAGTTAAAAAAATAGCTATGCCTAAATCAAAACAAGGTGTATTGATGAGCTATTGATCCTAAAGGCATCTCTGGCTCAAGTCATTCAGGTATCCACTATTCCATTGTCTCTAAAATAAAGCAATGGATTAAAATAAGAGATACGTTTTATCTGGATTTTTGGTTTGTTTTGGGTGGGCTCGGGGGGTTTTTTAGGTTTAGAGGGCTTTTATAGTTGTTGCTATAGCTTTAATTCAAGAACAAGAAAAAAATCTGAATAAGCAAATCATACAAGAGCACTGTAAAACACATGAAAACAAACGAGGAATAAGCACCGAAACAGCCTCTGCTTCTGCAGCACCTGCAAGATCTATTTGTCCTTTGTGGAGACAGGGCGCAGGAGCAGTTCGGGCAAGCGAGGGGGAGCCGGGGGGGAGTCTCACTTCATAGATTTTGACCTTTCATGAAATCTCTTCAGCTTGCTCCCCCCAGTCTATTTTTCCTTCAAATATTTTTCCTTTCTAAGGCTTCTGAAGAGCAAAGGTTAATGAAGTAATCTATGACTGAACGCTAACATATGCAACGTATGCACAGAAAAATGCACATCCCATTTTTAACATTTCTCTGGAAACAACTACAGTCTCTTATAGCTGTAATTTTGAAAGAATGCAATTATGGTATAGAATTTCAGCTACCTTTGGGCTGAGGCCTCTGGAGAGACACAAAGAATTAGCGTATTGTTGTGCAATACATTTGTGAAATGGTGCTCCTCTAATCTTCTCCTCTGAAGCTACAGTGCAATCCTTCACTAAAAATCATCTGTCTGCCCTTTTCTTTGTAAAAACATCTATTAACAGCCTAAGGGTTTATTTTCAGTTTCCAAAAATCAAAACTGTACATTAGCTGAATTCACATTAACTAATGCAACAAAAGAACTCTTCTGCTGATGAGAACAAGTGGAAATTGAGCGCCGAAGGTAAGAGATGTGGTGGTGATGGGCTGCTGGAGAAGAGGGAATCTCAGAGACGAGGTTCTCTACCCACGTGCCTTGCACACACCATCCAGCAGCAGCAGCCTTTGACTGCCAAGTTGAGGTATGAGCTGAGATAGAACGTGAGGAAAGAGGCTAGACCAAAGTCAGCTGAATGAGTCTCAATGACAGTCTAACATGTAAAACGGCATCTTCCATCACGACCATACAGGACTTGTAGGGTGTTCAAACCAATGACCTTTTGCTGCTTTCCTTAATGCAAGTAACCGTGAATCCAGGGATTAAGTTCACTAGCAGAAAGAAAATTCAGGTATTCCTCTCATCTCCACAACCAACTTGATGAACCTGCTTCAGGAATACATCTCTCTTGGAGAGGTCTAAGTCTTAAGTCTAAGATGGCTTAGGCTTATCTTATTTATAGGCAAAAGAAAAGTGGGCAGATTAGACACAAGGTATATTGATCAGGATAGCCTATACTCCAATCACAGAAGCTGGAAACCCACTTGGTACCCAAATTATTTCCAAAATCTGTTTTAAGTTAAGCTTCAGCTCAAGGTATTTTTCAATACCTTTCCTTTAGGTATGAATGCTTTTATAGATAGCAGAGCTATTTATGCCACCTAATTACACAATTACAAGATAAAGAATACCCACAGAAATACTATATGGGTCAGCCAGCAATCCTTTTGCCCCTATTTAGCAGCTAAAGCCTCACTACATTAATAGCAGCACTTGCAGGGTCAAATGCTCACCCACAGCCTGCCTGTGCCGGCTCCTGCCAGGGATACCCCACAGCCCTGCAAGGCCGCGCCTGGGTCGAACCCCTACACAGCCACACTTCTTCTGCATTTTTGTTCCCCTGATAGTTTTATTGTTCGCCGAGCCCCTGAGGCTGCGAAGCTTTCCCTACCCAAGGTCTCCGTAGCCGGGCTACGGGGCGAGAGGGGGGTGTAATGGCGGCGGGGGAAGGGGAAGGCGGGAAGGGAGATGGCGGCGGTGGGCCGAGACTGCCACCTACCTCCCGCCCGCCGAATCGGCTCTGAGGGGCCAGCGGGCCGGGAAAGCTCCGTCAGTCCAGACAGGCACTTCCCTTGAAAATTCCAGCCTTTTCCTGGGGTAGCTGCGTTGATAATTAGTTGAGTTGTTGTCAGCTTTTCCCCCTTGGAAAGAGGGAGGGAGGAATTGGAAGAACAGGTCAAATGCCCCCACAGAACATCTTTCCTGTGTATCTCTTAATTTTCTTTTCATTTAGAGACAGACTGTCAAAACTAGTACTGGAAAATAAACTTCTGAGAACTTCACCTCCCCGCCATGCAGCAATTCCGAGCACTTCAAACCACAGCCAGAACCAGCCTTCCTGCTGTGCGCCGAAAACATCCCCCAAATCCACGTTCAGCAGTCTCTTCTCACATTTTGCCATTAATAATTGCTAATCTCTCCAAAGATTTGATTAGCATGTATTGAATTTTACAGTACTTTAAGACAGATTTTTTTTTTTTTTTAACTGAGGAAATTGGTAGTCAGAGCACTGAGTGCAACATGCAGCAGCCTTTTGGGAATGTCCCCATCCTTGTCCAGCGGGCAGGAAGAGTTGCCGTTTGGGCTCTTACCTCCGTGTTGCCCAAGCAGGCTCTCCACAGCTGAGGTTCCAACAGGGAGCACATGCAGCTCTCCTCATCTGCTGCACTCCCTCAACACTCAGTTTATCAAATCTACTTCTAATCACCACCTCACCAGCTTCCACAAAATAAAACTCTGGAGGAAATGATTACATAAGTCCCTGATTTACCGCTAAACTAAACACAAGCAACTCCCAATCTTGATGAAGCTTGTTGAATCCAGCCTTTGAGGGCTGCTCATCAGTCTGTCCCTGCCATTCGCCAGCTGCAATTAATACCCTGCAAGGTGCTGCCGCCATGCAAATTAATCGACTCATGGCCCTTCATTGCCCTCCCTGCCATCAGATGCCCCCAGGACTCAGCCTCCTGGGCTGCTTGCAGGTGACTTCAGTGGTTGATTGCCCAGACAGGAGGAAGAGTTGACTGGAAATGAAGCAAGACTGTCCCTATGCTCCTGGTATCCGGAAGGGAAAAACCAAACCCTTGCTAATATTCTGCACAGAATCACTCTCCTACTAGAAAGGAGATTTCAAGGAGATCACTCATATTTGTGATATTCTTCCCCGATATCTAACAAACTAGTCTTGCCCTCAATATTGGAAGGCTGAGGTATTTACATCATTTTTAACAAGAGCTAAGAGCAAGGGGGGGGGTTACCCTTTTATTTATTTTGATAAGAAACAACAGCATCTAATGGAAGGCACATTTTGACATCATAAAGAGGATCTCTCCCCGTGTACTCAGTATGGGAACTGAGCTTTTTCCCCATTTCAAAGGATCAACAAAGTTACCAAGAAGGAAACCTCAAATTACCTTTGGGATCAGTTCTATTATTCCAGGGGACATTTTTCACTCAGGTTTGATGTGCTGAAGTGAGAGTGAGAGCAGCTATCCAGATAAAGAGATGTTTGCTCTGAAACAGCAGTGATCCAGGTTTCCAGAGCCATTTCATTAGTAGCACAAGGAGCAAAGAGGATTTATTTAGAATTACCTGACAATTTATTCTGAGGTTTGATCTTCTGTACTTCAGTTAAATCCTACTTATTTTAGGCCCATTTTAAGCTGATTCCACACAGACTAAGAAGATATTTCATTCTCTTCGTTTTACACATTTTTGGATTACACTGTTCTTTTGTTTCTGTGTCTGCTGAACTGGGTGTCATCTAAGTAGCTTAAAGAAACCTGACAACAAGAGAAACTGCCCTTAAATCACTCTAAATACACTTTCTAAAGAGCTGGTCCTCATAGCAGTATCCTAGGAGACAGCGTCTCCAGATGCTGGTGCAGGGGCATTGCACCCTCATGCCCTTTGCAGGAGCATGACAGCCCAGTGAGATGCTGGCAAGAGGAACCTTTGTCACAGAAGAATGAATCATAGAATCCCTCACTAGTG
Source organism: Coracias cyanogaster (assembly GCA_033124195.1). Classification (NCBI taxonomy): domain Eukaryota; kingdom Metazoa; phylum Chordata; class Aves; order Coraciiformes; family Coraciidae; genus Coracias; species Coracias cyanogaster. The sequence goes on along the minus strand of JAVSBS010018662.1, from coordinate 111,029 downwards.
AAGAATTTGCCAAAGAACCCAGGTTAAACAGACTAAGAAGGACCTGTCTGAGAATCAGACACAGATCTGTTGCTGCCTTCCCTGGCACACATTCTCTCCTCCACCGTACATTCAAACATGAGAGAGGTCTGGTTCTCCTCACCTTGTGCAAAAGTGGAAGGGCAGCCTTCAACTCCAGTCCAGCTCATTTATTTAGGTCTTAGTTCCTTTGCCCCTCATTCCTTGCATTTAAAACAAAGACAACAACGCTTCCTTTCAAGAAGGACCTACAGTTTGTGAAGTGAGGCTTGGACAGTAAGGGTTACAAAGGACAAGATTTCCTTTTCTTATCCTTGTATTCATTTGATCTCTGTGTACATTTGTTATGCTTGATAAGACAGAATTTCTCCCATGCAAAAAGTTATTTGGGAGGCCAGGGTGATGTATGACTTTAATCAAAACATCTGTGGAAAGGTTCCACTCCAGGAAAAGTGTTGATACCTCAAGCAGCAGGAGCAGGAATTAAGAGCTGGGTGAAGAGCAGTGCCTGTTACAGGGCATCTAATTAAAAATAACAATCTCGAAAGACACTCTTTTTACTGGTCTTTCTACCACAGGAGATAGGTCTTTCCAGCAGCATTGCTTAGTCAGGCAAGGTTTTATTTGTTTCTTGCACAAAAGACATTCAGCGCAAGGTAGTGGTATGAAAAGAGCCTTGGAGACCTTTGCTTCAGTATTTTTGCGCTATTCGTGGAGTATTTCACCACTCTTGACATCTGCGCCAGCCTTCTAAAGCCATTACCAGGTCAGCTCTGCAAAAGACCAGCTCAGTCTTCGTCATAAAACATTTCATCAGCAACATATTTCAAGGTCTTCATTACCATCGTAAGGAAGCATTAATGGTGATAAAATAATCAGTCAGCAAAAATTCTATTACTTCTCCCCTAGTGAATGTGATCATTACATCCTCACTCAAAAGTTTCTCATTTCCTGAGGGATCAGAACAACTATCAGCTAAAAAGCACAACGAAGTTACGACTGACACCCATTAAATGCATAATCCCATTGCCACAGAGAAAACCCGCTGGGATTGCACCCTGGGTATTTGTTTCAGGCAGGTGCTTCAAAGTGTTCCTGCTTTTATTCAGATGAAGAATGAAAAAATGTAGCGGGGAAAGATGTAGCCGAATAACACAACCCTTCTCTTCTGCTTTCTCTTCGATTTTGTCTTTCTGTGCATTGAAAAGTTATTCTTTTAACTGGATTAGTTAGTTAAAATGCACAGTATTCTTTTCAAATGGCTCTCTGGATTTCTTCCTATGGATTCCTTTGAAGCACAGCATGTCTATTCTTTTAAACAGGTTCTCTCTCCTCACAGGTGTTCATTACAGCGCGCTCCACTCTAATCCCCTTAGTGCTGAAGTATGCAGCTTTTAAAAAGGACCCGCGCTAAACCAGCGTCGCCAAACTCTTCACTGCTGTAAAAATGCAGACTGTCAAAAATGAAGAATTTCTTCTGTGTCTTAAAGACCACACATGCTCATTCTGGAACAAATACTGACCTACTTATTTAATCTGTTTTTAAAATGGCATTTTAGCTTTGGCATTCAGAGGAGGAACAGCCGCACCAGAACACAGTCGATTTGTACATCTCCCGTTGTTGGTGAGAGCACACATTGGAAAACGCACCACCCTATAAATAATAGAGGTGACTTTCAGCAGCTTGTTTACTGAACAACTGATTTCATGGAGGAGAAAGGTTGAATAAGCAACCAGCTTTTCAGATGCTTTCCTCACTACCCTGTGCAAAACATTCATGCAGCACTTATAAGAACGTAGTTTCTCATCCGCCACCCTTCCCAAACTGTCCTAGATTGGGTGCAGATTAAGTAGGATACATCAGCAAGTACTTGGGCACAACAGTAATGGGTCAGTAGGTGAAAGCAGCTGGTGCTCAGCCTCCTGACATCTCCACTGTATGTATTTGAGATTTACTTCTCAGGGGGTTTAGTCTGGCCCCTGGACTCAATGCTCTCGGTGCAGGTGTGGTTTGATTCTGTCACTTCCTGGGTCTCCTCCTCCTGAGGAGCAACACACAAATTACATCCTGGCGGTTTTCCTTGTAGCTATGCTGCCAACAGCCAGGTGGAGACTTTGGGCTCAAGAGATGAGCTCACGCTGATGGGATTGCATTACCATTCAGATGCAGCATTACTAACAAGGGCTTAAGAACCTCGGGATGGAGGGAAACACCAAGGCCTCTACCGTGAGCTCAGCCAGTGAATGTACCTTCCTAAGACAGCTATTAGCAAAGGCCCCCAAAGCTAGAAAGAAGGAGCTATCTCTTCTCCTGATTTGCTCAGATATTACAAGTTTTTTTGGCAATACAGGCATCTGTTGACAGAAATCAGTAAAAAGTCAGACACACATTTGAAAGTTTCCCTTCTTTCATGACTGTGCAAACATCTCCTGCGTGTGCCAGTTTGCTCAGGCTGGCAATCTGGAACACGGCAGGAGGCACCTGCTACACATGCCAGTGCAGTTCTGCACTGCAAATTCCTTTTATAATTCTGTATCTTTTAATAATTCTATAAAAATGCTATAATGATATTCTATATCATATAATTCTACATCTTAGTGAAGTGCATTCCCTGGAGGCAGCAGCAGGAGGCATCCACCACTGGCTTTCAAAATAACCCTTTGTAGCACCCAGGCAAGGTTGGATCCCTTTGAAACTGAATTTGTCTCACTTCAAGTTGTTCTTTCACCCTTCCTTGAAGATTCCAGAGCACTTAGCGAACATTAAATAAATTGTATTTTATCTGGGGGTAGTGTTAAAATCCACTTTACCAATAGAGAGATGAAGGCATAGAGGCTGCTCAATGCAGCAAGTCATTCGTAGGGGAAAAAAATAGAAAGAATCATAAGAATCCCCATTGATATTCCTTAACTTTATCAGACAACACTGTCCTAACGGGTGGGATTCAGGCATAGGGAAACCCAGTGTCCACAACCATCACCTTGTGACTCTGCAGCTCCAGCAAACTCTTCTCTGCAGCTATTGAATGGGAAGTTTATTCTGGACTGCACTGCAGGATGTGTGTCAAGTACAGACAATTGCTGTATAGTGATACAAAATCCACACCTTAATCAGAATTTCCCCTCCTCTGAAAATGCCGAGGAATTTGCTGTCTTGTTGCACTCCCAAAACAGGAGGCCAAAAGGTCCGTTTTCTCTAAGTATTACATAATACTGTGGGCCAATAGAGGGTCAGTAACTTGGATTTAACTCAGTGCTGTGCTCTGGTATTTCATGAAAAACAAGCAATTGGCATTTCTTAAATCCATGTATTTCACTGACATTTTGATTAACTGACTTAACCTTACTGAGAATCATGACTCCTGAACATTTAAGTCCCACAAAGCAACAGACCATTTTCTTCCCAACCAGTTAGCTTCCCAAAGCAAACTTCTTCTGAGCTGGTGTACCCTGTCATCCTCCTCTCAAACTCAGAGAAATCAGTGCGTGTCTGCCCATCAGCCTCCATTATCTTTCATACACTGAATAAACTACAGTTTCTATAAAATGGTGTCTACGAGGTAAAAACATAATTGTGGATACAGTCAACAAAACCTTTTGAATTAGGTGAGATTAATCAAAAAATAAAAGAACTAACAGACTACCACAACCTTTATGAAAACAACACAAGGCAAAGACTTCTTGTTACTCTTGACAGAAATTTTTCCAGATAGCACAGATTGGAAATACCTGTTTTCGCAAAGACAGCTTTCCAGCATAAAGTACCTGATTGTTCCTCCTCACCAATAACTTATGTAATAAAAATGCAGCAGGGGCTTTTGTTTTACTAAGAACTGTCCTTAAAAGATGATACACTTTTGTACTGCTCCCCTCAATAGTGTTTCTGCTTTTCTCTGTTTAATCTGATTACTGAAATAAGTGTGAAACCATCATTCCAACCAGGAGAGAAGTATAATATGAAAATGTCTGTTCACAACACTGTTAGTTCAGAGCTCACCCTTATGATTTTCCTTCCCAGTTTTGCAGGCTGTAGAAGTGCAGAAACATATTCAGATTCTTGATGTTAAGCCAAAATCCCTGATCCAGCAAAAAAATACTTGAGCAGCTTTTGCTGCATCAAGGCTCACATCTTTTCTAACTTAAAAATGTGCCTCTTGGCTTTGCTTCTCAAAAATGGTACTAATTCTAATTCCACTTAAAGTGATCCAGATTTTAATTGGAAAAGTAGGATGGAAGAAGATCTGTATCGTAATGATACAGGTAAAAAACAAATAAAAATTCACCAGTATAGGAAAAAAAATACCCCAAATCATTAGACACTGATAGGCCTTTCATTTCTAATAGACACAGAGCCAGGAACTTGCCTGTCTAAAATAATAAGTGTGGATCTATTACCAATGTGCCAATAACATTCTCCAGATAAATATGTTTCCAATGACAAGTATTTGAGTCACTGGAGGATTTGGTTATTTTTTACACCAATTACTTCTAAAACTGAAATGCATCTACGTTTTGTTCCTCATCTCATTATCACAGGGTTAATCATCATTGCAACATGTGCTGGTATTTCATGTACATCAGAAGATGATGGAAACGCTCAAGCTTGAGCAAGACAAAATATCAAGGCTGTGTCCTTTCACCTGGAATTTTGTTACTGTTCCTTGAAATATCACTTTTGTGATAATTGTTCCTTGAAATTACATCACTTTTTAATATCTTACTGAACAGCAAATTAAACCATATCTCCGCTGTCAACATAGATTAAATCAATTGGCATTTATGCTCTATTAAAACAGAGAACATCAACTTGAAAATATCTAAGAAAGCAAAAGCTGTGGATTCTAATGGCCTTGTAATCATGAGGATTACTTTCAGAGCCACAGGCAACAGAAAAGTGACTTTATACATGTTCATTTAGTAGTTAAACCCTGAATTCTAATTATTGACCGATTGGTTCCTGTCTAGCAATAGGGATGGAAAAAAAATAGTGTTTAGTAGGACTAGACAAAAATATTATCTATGCTTTCTTCCCCGAGTGAATACAAGTCTTGTACAGTGCTCAAATTCTATAGACACCTTCAATTAAGAGCTAGATTAGGCTTTGATGGGGTTTTGACAGTAAGGTCCTTCCCTCAGAATGCAAAATTTTACTGATGATACTAAAGTATGATCATAGGTCCTTTCAGAGTTTGCCTTTGGGAACAGAAATCCCGGTAGCCCATGTCCACTCTGTGGTGTACCCTTATCTCCTCCTTTTGCCCAGAAGGTTATCAGATTACGTTGACTGTAAACCAGGAGATTCCTGATACACACCTTCCATGGTTTCTGCATTGGTTTTGCTTCTCCACGTTTCTGACATATGGAGAATCAAATGGGGTCCTTGGATGCTGTTCCATAGACAAATAATGGTTTCAAGAGGCAGCAAAAGAGTCTGGAACTAATCTGAAGCCGGATACCTTCAGATTTTCTACGGATTGCTTTTCTAATTACAGCAGAAGTAAACATTTTCCTCCTGGCACTTTCCCACCAAACACTCACTCAGACACAGAGCTGCTAATTCTCATATCACCATCCGCTAATTCTACATACTCTCTCAGTCTTGAAATGAGAAAGAAAATTATCACATAGCCTATTTAGGATCAGGCTTTTCCTCTGTCTGATATGATTGATAGCTTTGCTCATTAGCTTTCCTCATTCTAAAGAATTATTGATATTGTTTATGAAAAACCATTTGCTCCCGACACTACTTCGAAGCCGGCAATGACAGTAGCTTTGTCACCTACCACATGTAGAACCAGTAGGGTCAGAGTCCTCCATTTTCTGTCTGAGCTGAACTGAGCTGCATGAAGAGCATCGGATTCACCCTCTGCCTCCTGAAGGCAAGCAACCGGGAAACTTATGTTCTACAAGAGAAGAAATAGTAAGAGTCAGCCTTGCTGAGGAACGGTGCCAACTTCAGCCAGGCCATGCAAACTCAAATAAAAACCTAACTGTGTGTGTGGGAAACCAGGACAGAGGGAAACTATTAGTCAACTCATTTCAGCAGAACATTTGTGCTGTTTTGGTAAAGATACTCTATCCTTCCTGCAGCTGCTCAGACGCACTCTCCCAGAGCTCTGGTTCTGCGTGTTACTTAAGTCCAAACTCCTCAGGCTCCCTCCAGCAAGAGAGCCAGGCCTGAGCAACCTCTGCTGCCTTCTGCTTTTCCAGCTGCCAGCCAGCAGCAGGAATTCCCTCCCTACAGAGCTCTCTGGGCTGGGATTTTGCGCCTGGCTGACTCCCAGCAGCACCCATCTCTACACAAAGTGGGGAGGAAGCCAGTGGGAAGCAGCTTTTCCCTAGGGATTCTTCTCCCAAAGATACAGACATTTTTCACTTCTTTATGCCATCAGAGCCTGCAGGGCAGAAACTGGAATGATCAGGAAGTGATTCCTCCATTCTCTGCATGGAGGAGCCCAGAATACTCTAGCTCCACTCCAATCTTTTCCCTCACTTGAACCAAGCTGCAGTTTGACCAGCTCTGGTTTTTTAAAAGGAAAGATTTGCTTGTTTTAATATATTCCAGCCAACAAATGAATCAAAAGCAAAGGTATCCACTTCTAGATCAACATGCAGGTTTCCTTGTTTTATCCTAAAAATTAACCCACTCTTTTTTCCCCTCTGCCAGACAGGATCCCATACGTTTGTGGTTCCACTTAAGATCTCTAATCTCTCTAATTTACCTGACCTCTGACTTCCAGTAGCTGACCTCACACACCTAACATCCCAGACAGAAAAGCATTATTGCTCCAGTTAACATCTTTCCAAAATGGACAGCTTTTCAAGTGTTAGAATTAGCACTAGGAAAGGAGATGCAATAACCGTTTTATCCACTTCTTGTACCATTTTGGTACTTGGTATTAAAAATTTAAACTAAATAAAAGAGAGGAAAAAAAAAGTAGTAATACAGAAAAAGGGGGGGAAACCACTAATTGTTTCAAAAGAAGCATCCTTTCCATTAAAAACACAGAATTTTCTCTGTAAGGGAAGTTTTAAACACTACCCTAATTCTGTAAGTAGCAGGGTAGGGAAACAGGGAATGCAAGACCTCTGTGCTAGTTATGGCTATTATTTAATAAATATTTCTCATTTTTATCCTTAACTTGTTTATTCATATCAATTTATAGCCATTAAAATAGCAGCAACCTGCAATATGCAGAATACGTGGGTCCTGCCTTTCCCTGCGTTATCCCGTCACTGGACACTAGAGAGCAGCCTTTCTTCAGCACATTAGGAACTGCAAAAGCTTTTCCCTCTGCTTTCTGAAGGCAAGGGAGAATTGACCCCTATTCTGAGAACTAGATGATCTTTAAGGTCCCTTCCAACCCAAACCATTCTATGAATCTATGATAACTCAGTGCACTCCACGGAGAAAAAAAATTCAGGTGTTTGATCAGACTGGATTGAATCTGAATCTGCTCGGTAGCACCATCACAGCAGTTCTTATGGACACCGGCTGTTGATAGTTTGCACCCAGCTTTAGAGTCACACATTTTTATTGTGAACTTTGTCTTCTCGTGAAGTTGATCCCCAGAGGTCCCTTCCAACCCCCACCATTCTGTGATACCTTACAAACCACACAGGAACCACAACAGACAGCACCTGATTGCCTCCTTTGCCAGTAACAGCTGCGTTCAAATGAGTCACATGTTTAGAAGCTTATCTCTTGAAAAAAAACCAGAGCTGGTCCCTATATTTTGTGATCCAGCTCCTTTCTTCTCCAGAAGACAATTCCTGCTAAACCCATCTCACTCCAAGGGAGCATCATGTGGAATCAGAACCAGCCCCAGCAAGGTCCCTACCCACAGCCAACTACTCACCATGTTTTAAACCCAGCACAGCCACATACGAAGGTGCCAAAAAAACCCATGGGGCAAAAGAAAGGGCTCTCAGAGGTTCACAAGTGAACACAGGAAACGCAAACATGAAGATTTATTGATGCATGAAGTCTGTGGGAAGCCAAGACCAGAACGAAAGTGTTCTAGACACTGGTTTATAACCCTGCTCACAAGGCCTTTGACCCCTTCGATATTATTGAGCCACTAACACTGATAAAATTTAACACTCATTGTCTTCTTGCCTGAAATACCCAGAAGTAAGAAGTTAGACCATATGTACCAGTGAGCAGCATGCTTTCCTTCAGAGATCCCGATATCTTCCTGGGAGCAAAAGTAATGAAATTCATCCACATTTTTACTGCTCCACCATACAAAGAAACAGAAGAAGGAAGGACATATCTAATGTGCGTAATTTTAGTTCTACAGTAATTACTGTATGTGAGGCAATATTTACTAGAGTGTTAACAGGAAGAACTGTGACTATTTGGTTTGAAATATGCAAACAGAAGATAAAAACAGGGGGCCAGGAAAAAAGGAATCAAGTGAGGTTTAACAAAATAAGGTTTGCCTCGATTCTTCACTCATTGAAACAGGGATGTTAAACATCTTTGATTAGTCAAGTTTCAAATTTAAAAAACAAATTCAATTCTGCAATTGTAAAAGACAAAGCATCCAACAAAGTTGATAAGAAATTACTGTAAGTCCTCTTATGGCAAGTGAAGATAGCAGGAAATAGTTCCTTTTTTTAAAGTGTTGTGGGGTGGGCTTTGTTTGGTTTGGTTTTTTAACATAAACAAAAGAATTCACAAAGTTAATTTTTCTCATTTTCTTTCTCTTCCTGCTCAGCACTTTGGGTGCTGGAAAGCAGAAACTCTGAACCAGAACATCACTCATCCAAAGTCTTATTCTCTTGAATTACAGTGGTTTTTAAAATAGCTCAGCTAGTGCTGATCCAAAAAGACTGCTCACAATTGTTTCTCCAATGAAAAAAATGCAGATTTCATGAAGTTAAAATATCCCATGAATGTCTTTTCATACTTACAAGATTGAACCATGTTGCTTTTTATGTTTATGTTTTAAGAAAATAACCATAGCAACCTTATCAAATATTCTGTAAGGAGGAAACAAAGAATGTCTGACTTTCTTTGGCAAACATTTTTTTGCTTTCATTCAGGATGGAACCAGGGGACAGAAATGCAAATTTGCAGCCAGCTGTCAGCACCAACTTTTCTAAGTGCTATTAATTCCTGTGGAGATCTTGTTAAAGAAGCTCTGGACTAGGCCATAGAAACACGGCAGAACCATGTAGTGTGCGTGTCTCAGTCTTAAAAGCCCTTTATTTTTCAGCCAGAATGTGAAGTCTGATGAGAATCCTTCAATACCTTCCACAGGTCTCCTAAAGCTCCAGGACACCTTTGTTTACTTGAGGTGTCTTTAGGACATTTGTCACTGTACTTTCTTTCAGTAGACAGAAGAGAAAAAACACAGATGCAAAGAAAATTATTCAGTCTTCCTTACTCCTGAATGGAGATCTAGTCTTGCTTCATCAACTGGGAAAAGCCTGGAGAGACTTTCCTCATACTTTAGGTGCCTCATAGTGTCTAAACTTAGATGGGATCTCAACCTAATGCCATAATCTCAGTGTGGTTAAAAGCATTAGTCACTGTGTTCTGCAGATTGCCTATTTTAATCCATCAATATCTGAAATCTCTACAGCAAGACAACAACACAGGAGTAAAAAAAGATGTCATCTTATCAGATGAAAAGGAACACAGGCCAACCAGATACCATTTATAGGGAGTAAGCATCAGAGTGACAGCCAAAGCCAGGACTCCTGGGGGGAGGGAATGTTGGTTTGTCCTATAATTAAATTCACCCTCCCTTTGCCAAGCTCCCTAATCCTGTTTTTGAGTGGGAGTCATTTTCCGACAGGGAAAATAAAATATATGGAATCAAACAAGCTGCTTCAGGCAGAGCGGAGCAGGAGGGAAGGGTGGGAAGCACACTCTTCAAATAGTTTCCACTCCTGCTTTCTGCCCACTGACCACAAGCTGTTGTGGTGTGAACTGCACAACAGGCTGCAAGGACCTGCTTGACCAAACAGCCATCCTGCCACAGCCTCCTTTCTGCCTGGCTTGCTTCCCATGAAGAACATTCCAAGGGAGCAGGAAGTGAGGCAGCCTGATAGTATAGATGCTTAGTTGTTTGACCCAAAATAGCCTCATCCTTCACAGAAAGGAAGACATGAGACTCTTTGATGCAAGTGCATAACCACGTCCCCTGAAGTCCCTAAAGGTCTCCAAAAGCCTCAGGATAAAGCTTCAAGACTAGACACCTCTTCCCTGTCTTCACCTTGCAGTGGACTTCCTTTGTGGTTTCAGAGTCTTGTCTCTGTTGCTGCACTGTATCACAGCGTTGAGAGAATCTCCCTACCCCAGAGAGCTGGTACACAACACAGACACTCCAAATCCTGCACCATTCTCTAGTCAGGGAAACACATTGATAGATAAAATATACCAGTTTTCCTGCTAAGCCAAATTTAAAGCTCAGTAGCTTGTAATAAATGGCTGCAACCCAAAACTGGGCTTAGACAGCTCCCCTGCTTTGCTCAAGAGGAAGCTTCAACAGGGGTTCCTATTGTGACTCTGGAGAACACTGACCATTAGCTCTTTCCAACCAATTTTATCAAAGTGCAACAACTTACACTGGGAATTGTACAGTGGGAGCACTTCACCTAGAATCACCTTGCTGAACTGAGGACTGCTTGAAGCTTTTCCTTCAGTCAAAATAGTTTGAGGGTCTTTTGAGATGGCAGATACTTCTGTCTACTGAAAAGTTAAACTTTTTCAAGCCCATCAGATGACTTGGACAATGAGGTAAAGGCAGAAAGACCCAGTTCAGAACTTCTTCCTGATATTAACCATCTAACAAGAAAACAAGTTGGGTCCTTGCTTCATGCATGAGTTGTTCTCCCTACAGTTTATTGGGTAACATTTGGTTGTTTAAGAGTTATTTGGCACTTTTCCAACACAGCTGACAGCTAAATAATATATAATCTGGTTTTCAGCGAAGCAATTACTAAGTAAACCTGAATACACTGAAGGAGTAAACGACAGGTTACAACACCTAGAACAAGATGCCACACCTGAAAGAGCTAAAATTACCTGAAGAACTATTATCTGTAATCACCAGAATATGCTGAAATTATGACTTTATTTAGTGGAAGATTAAGCCACCTGCCCTTAGACATACATGCTAGGTACTTGTTTACTGCTCTTCCCCGCCTCACACACACACTTAAGAGATTCCATAATTATTCCAGTAGCACATTACTGGAAACGGTGCGTGAACCTCAAGTTTCAGGGCCAGATTGTTCGTGGAGACAAAGTGTTCTTAATGAAGCCGCTCACCCCTCTTGAGAGGCAAAGGAGAGAATCTGATCCTGTGTTAGAGCTCATAATTAGAGCTGTGCAAATACACAATTTTCAGAAAAATCAAAGACAATCTAAACTGGAAAGTGTTCCATTGTTACACTGAAATGAACTCTCCAATTCCTCAATCTCAGAAAACTATTTTTGAAGGTCAAGCAGAATAGTACATTTGAGTCCAAGCTCTAAACATCATGTCCTCTCCAGTTAGGGGAATTGGAGCTTAAAAATTGAAGTATTTCTATTTATAAGTATGATAAGGCCACCATGCCTTTTCTTTCAGCTACCCTCTCTGCTTTGAATTTCACAGTAGCAGCATGGAAAACAAGTCATCATCATCATCAATGGATCTCCCTAATCAAAGGTGTTAATTTAGAAACAAGTTGTGATAACAGCCATGTGTGCCTTATAAAAAGAGTCCAATTTTGTTAAGGTAGGTGCTGTAGGATTGTTCTGAAGTTCTGTGCCTGCTGTGAAAAATCACTCCACTACAGTGGTAAATACATCTTAAAGTAATTAAATGCATTTGTGTAGTCTTCAAAAACAAGATTTTCCATCATTTCATCCATAAAATAAGTACCTGCAATTTATGTGCTATTGGAAAAGGAACAGAACCAAAACCAGATCCCAACATCTAACCAGTCTGGAAGGGTTTTGACCCAGTTTTGCACTTCCCAGCAGCACCTTCCTCTCTGATAAGCCAGACCGAGGGTATGTACACATAGTCTTCTGCAGACAGATGTGAACAAGCTTTGACTTTGCCGCAAGCGGCTTCCACACTGTTCTTCTGGCATAAGCAGGACACGGTGCCAATGGCACCACCTTGCCCTTCAGCAGCTCTCAGCTCCTCAGTGGGAGCTCTGTAACAGCCATGGAGCACAGCTTCTCGTCCAGGAGTTGCACACACATGGCTGAACCGCTTCGGTGCCTGCTTACGTAATGCCTCCAGACCTGCCTGAAACTCCTCTGTCAAGCACTCCTGTCCTCACAACAAGTCCCATCTCACCTCCAGACTTGGCTCTCTGCTCAGGCCCATTCCTGGGTGCCCAGAGTTGAGGGCAGCACACAGCGAGTACACACAAGTCCTCACCCTGCCCACGGCTCCCACTGAAGTTACCTGTAAGACACCCCAGAAAGGAGCTCAGGGCATTCAAGCCTTTTCATTCAAAGCTGACCATGCTCCCATAAAGTACACAGGTATTTATGTGTACTTCTAAGTTGTTATCATTCCTGTGATGTCTTTATCTTCTGCTCACTGCAAACATCAGGAACAACAAAGTTCACGTGATTTTTTTTTTTACTTATTTTCTGCCCTTATGGCCAATCTTTCTATTCCTCATGTGCCATTTAATATCCCATTTTTATTTGGGCACCCTCCAGGCTGCTATTCCTGGGGGCTGAAGGACTCCCTTCTTTCTCAGACCTCTTATTATCTGCTTCTATTTATATTTGGATGTTGCATCCTGGACTGCATCAAAAGAAGTGTGGCTAGCGTGTTGGGGACCTTACTGTTCCATCACCATGTGTACTAATTACCAAATATTTATTCTACGATGATATTTCTTTATTGCTTTCCAGACTTCATTTCAAGATGTGTTTCTTAGACTACCTTACCCTCTCAGAAAGTGAGGGCTGTCCACTTACCAGTCAGAATGCCATTACCAAATGCAGGACAGAACCAATCTTTGTCGGAGCTTTGTCACAAGAGGGACACATCCTCCTAAATCTAATTTATTGCGAGGGGAGATCATAGAAAAGCCCAGCAAAAATAATTATCAAACATTTTAAGATTTTCAAGACAGAAATCAATTTGCAGACCTCGTAGTACATGAGCCCTATAGAAAGTAAGATTAGTTACAAGTTTAAATCTGACAAGGGAATTGTTTGTTTAACCAAGAAAAAAAGAGAATAGGCTTGATTGTGTAAGAGAAAATTTAATGATGTTGGTTTCAGCAAGTTAACGCTTTATAATTGAGTGTCATGGTTTTAATTCCTGTTGTTAAAATACAGCTCGAATCCCTTGCCTGCTGGACACTGTCCTCCAGTCCTGTCACTCTCCTTTGACTGACTTGCTCAACATCACATTCAAGCTTCTTGTCCTCGCCTTGAAGTCCTTCACAGAAATAACCTTCTGCTGCCACTTCTATTTATAACTACTTCCCTGGCCCTTCATGATTCACCAGTTACATCAACTTAAGGGATGTGGCTGTTTGTGCCCCCACCCCCACCCGTCTTCACAGGACCAACTACGTGGCTTGAACATTCTCTGCATATTGCATCCTACTCGTGCTCCTAAAACACAAAAGCAGCTAAAATAGCCAAAAGCAGAGGAAGTTTTAGATGCAAGATTTCTCTGTATGTCAACACAGAAAATAATAATCCCCAACAAAGTTTCTATGGTCGAGCAAACAACTCCGCGATCCTGCACAAGGCAAGAAGCGAACAGGAGCTGAGCCTTGCATGCAGCTTGTTCCAAAACACAGCCAGGTTTTGTTTGTAAAACATGTGTTTTTTCCACAAACAAAAGACTTCCTGTTTTATTTTTCTAAGGAAATGGACATTTGCCAGCCTCCCCACCACTGTTTTCCCTCTGTCTGTTGCTGCTCAGAACTTCTCAGCAGTTAAGGCATTTGGAAGCATTAATGTCAGACCAAGGAAAACAACGCCACTGCTTTCCTTCAGCGCAGGGAAAGGACACGCTCAGGAGAATAAGAATCCCCGCACCTCAAGCTTCTAGCTACAGTCAGAGACTGGCAAATCTTAAAAAACCTGGGAATCACTTGCAGAAAAGTCCTCCAGGCTGTAAAGAGCAGGAGCAGCGTGGCTGCTGAAGGCAGTGACTTTCCTCTGCTGCAAGTGCAGTCCCAAGGCAGCTTCCCAGAAGCTGAGGTGGGAGACTCTGCAGAGCAGCCTGGCCAGCATCAGCCAACAAGCAGCACCAAGGACCGGGCAGAGCGAGAGCCGGGTGGCAAAACCAGCCTTGAGTTTGACAAGGGGGAGACCAGCCTCCACTCCTTTCATCAAAGCCTGCTCCCGCCAGAACAGTCCCTTCTCCCTCCCTGTGTACGTGCCTCTCCCTCTTCTCCCAAACTTCCTTGTTTCTCAAACCCTTACTCAGACACCTCTGCCAATTGCTTATCCCATTTGCCACTCTACTCCCCACTCTTCAGAGCAGGCTTTAACATAATTCCTTTGTTCTTTGCCATCTTCACACACCCTGTAATAAGCCAGGCGGTTTTAAAATTTTAGCGTGTCACACTGCTCTGCCCACTCACCACAGGCACACACATGACTCCCATGTTTCCCAAGAAATATGAGCTTGGAAAGCTGGACACGTGACCCTGCCACGTTTTTGAGCAGCTCCCTTCCAGGGATGGAGAGTGGAGGGATGGCAACAAGGGACCACAGGCAGGAGAGACCACAGAATCACAGAATTGCCTAGACTGGAAAAGACCTTTAAGATCGAGTCCAATCATTAACCTAACACTGACAAGGCTTCAACTAAACCACATCCCTAAGCACTATGTCTATAAGGCTTTTAAATATCTCCAGGGTTGTGGACTCCACCAAATGACGACCACCAGCTGAGCAGCTCCATCCCTATGGCAGCCATATCTATTGGTGCTGGATGAAGCCACCCCATTAAAACCCTCTCAAGCCCAAAGAATGGACAAATGCAAGCAGCCAAAAGGTACATTCACACACTGCAGACAAAATTACACATAGCTAAACTCTTACCAAAGCACTACAGAAATGAGAATAAAGGAAGAATTTCTGCTTCCATAAAGTACACAGGTATTTATAATGGATCCCCCACCTATATTATTCCCAGCCATCCCATTTAGGTGTCCTTGGTTTATTAAGCTCCTCTCAACCAACTAGTGATACAAGAAAAACAGCTTTTTGCCTTCCCCTTCAGTCAGAACATGACTGTAGTTTGATGTGCTTATATAGAGTGCTACATATGGTTTTCTTTTTCCCTATTTCATTTTTTATTTATTCCTTGAGCATGTGTGGCAGAGGGGGAAGGTCCATCACTCCACTGACAAATATTGACACCTGACTTCCTCCAAGGAGCTCTAGAAAGACTTATCTTCTCTGTCACTGTAGAGTAACTACCCTGAGAAGGCTTCACACAGGCTGGCACATTTGTTTCATTTCTTGGAGCTCATCTATACACCTACAGATGCACACACCTACAGACTTGCTGCACTGTTGCTCTTGGTAGCACTGGGGCTTTCTCACACAGAAATGACCTCATCAGAACCCAGCAGAAGTGGCTTAAAAAGTGGCAATTAAAATTTTGCATCCAGAAAGCATGCGCAGAAATAAGGACCCTGAGAATGCTGTTTAGTTTACAAAACGCAGTAAAGTAGAAAATGTCAAGTTTAAGCTGCATTCTAGCAAGCTACTCTTTTCAGCCTCCCTGAGGAAGGAGGTGAAAGCCGCATGTGAATATGGATTTCAAGACTGTCATGTTATGTAAATGCATCTGGGAAAGTTACGGTGACAGCAAATTCTCTTACATATACACAAGCCACTCACCACCATCAGCATCTTTTGAATATTACATTTTTATCCTGAACTAGTTACAATAGTCAACAACAGGGATAAAACACCCACATTATTGCAGAAACAAAACTGGGCTGATCTCCCTACATTGCTAAATCTAAGATTTAATTTAGTGAACGTGGCCAAGGTCTCCTTTGCTTGCTTTCATTCCCAGCTCCTCCCAAAGGATCTCAAGCACATCTCAAGCACACCTATACAATGAAGTATAGGTGACTTTCAGATGTGGGAAGTATGTGAAGGTCTTCTCTTCATGGCTACATTAACAGTATTTGAAAGTTGTTAGGCAGTGCGTGTTGCTGATGCCGCTTTGGGGTGACTGTATCTATCGGGACATTTGTAGTCTGTTCTTACACGGGCAAGAAGCCAACAGGAAAACAAAACAAAACAAAATCAATGCATCTACCACCACCAGAAAAGGCAGGAAAAACAATCATCAGCAATACATAAAGGATTGTTTTCCTCCTGCCACATTTCAGTCCTCCTAAACAACCCAACATCAGCAGATTAAAACTAACAAAAAAATGAAGAATGGAACTACAGGGTGTTTTTTACTGCATGCTTGTATCACAGAGCTTTGCAGACCAAAGTCTCTCAGATGCTCTTCATCTTGATTCTGTCATAGCTGTTGCTGTAGCTACGTGAGGTGTAAGGACTACATGGGACAGGTAAGGCTACCAGCAAAGAACTCCTATAGCAGAGTTACCTACTAGCTGTAAAAGCATGAAGTGCAGCATTCATAAAGATCCATGAGTTGCCTCCTAACTCCCAGAGATATCTAGTTTGGTAACTGAAGACTGGCACAAAATTGAAGAATAAGCAACAACCTCTTTTAATTCAATAAAATAAGCATTGACCCAGACAACGTCACTATATAAAGCACTGTCCTCTGAAGTAGTTTGTGTGACAAGTGTCTTCAGCGGCCACAAGGAGTCAGGACAGCCTTTGACAAGGCTCATGGGGCTGCTCACAGCTCCTGCAAAGCACCTCCTGTGACACTGCTTCGCATCGAACAGAGGTAACTTACTACACCCTAGCCTGAGAATAGGTGCATCCCATAATTCTCCCAACAAGCAGAACAACAGAGACCTCATGTCCTTGTCAGCTCCAACAAGAGTTTGCTGGGAGGCTGCACTGAGGTTTTTTCAAGGGAAACATTTGTGATAACAGTTGTGGAGCATCTGTAGCCTTCCACCCGAACCCCAACAAGTCCTCCTCTGTGTGAGTGAAAGGCTGCAGCTTCCTCAGACACCATTCATGGCCTGACCCCGACCACTCTACTGCTGTCCCTAAGAGACAAGGAAAAATCACCAACTTGCATGTTTGAATGAGCTGACAGGACAAGGAGATACTGAACAGTTCTCTTTAGCCAAGGGAATCTTTGTGCTGGCCCATTTTTTCCCTGGGTGTACATGAGCAATTTCTCTGGCAGCCTGGCTAGATATCACCATCCATCTTGGAAGATATTCATATTACTGCTTTAAATCTGTACCAATCACCTAGCCAGCAGATGAGCTGGCAACTATACAACTATTGCAAGATTAATAAACCCAGCATTTATCTCATTTTGGTATAGTACGACTGCTAAGATTTATTACCCTGGGTGTCTCCGATGTCACATGAGGATCTCTATGCCTGGGAAGAGCGTGGCTGTATGGAAGGCCAAAGGAGTGCGACAGCTGATGAACTGATTAGTCAGAACACAGCTTTTTTTCTTTTCCCCTGCAGTCTTTTCTCCTCTTTTCCCAGACACTCAGCACCCTTACCCATGCCCACGGTACCTTATTTAAGCTCTTAATCATACATTGCAATCCCATCAAATACAGGGTCTATAAGCTTAAGATGCCTTAGCAGACATTTTACGGAGCTACTCCAATAGAAAACATTCAGCATCTGTCCATGCCTCTGAAAGCTTCTTTCTCTGTCCTTAGTGGAGGTAATTCCCGTGAGCCACAGAAATACACGTGCAAGTTTGATGTGTAACTGTCCATGACGTAGTAAAGTCAGTTAATCAAAACTCTTTTTTATGATACATATTTTAAGCACTTAAAAATCTACCAAGGCACATTTTGCACATGGCTATTTTTCTGTGCAATGTGTTTTTCTGCCACCTGAACTGACAAACCCGCTTGGTTCCCATATTACCCCTGTCCTTCCATGTGATCTTGCAGTACCTACCTCACCTTTCTGAGATCCAGCTGCTTCTCATTTTCAGCAAGGAGCAAACTGACCATGGGGACACTTCCTTTGAAAATTTTAACAGGATTTCCAATTTTTCTGGTGGGATGTGGTATATTGATTTAATTTAAATCTGTGTTTAAACCTATCTAAACATATAGGGACACTTGCATCTATATCATAGCAGCTTAAGAGGGTAGTAAAAGAGATAGATGAAGTCACCCACCCTCCCCGAATGCAGCTCAATTCTGGCACCTGCACAAGTTGCCTCTTTCCAGTGAAGTCAATGCCTGAATTCTAGTCACAAAACAACAAAAAAAAAACCTGTTCTACTCATCTCATAATTAAGGAAACAGAACATAATGACACTTGCTGCTGGTTTGGAAACAAATTTAATCTCTAAGAGCAGAAAGGCTCTGAACTGCTTATTACAAATACAGGGTTTATTTTTTTTTTCCCCAATTCTGTTAATAATGCAGACCCAACATCTCCAAGCCACTGAGACAAAATTCACCCTGTTCCCTGTTTTATCATCAAAACTGACACAAGAAAAAATAATTTGCAACATAGCTGCACAGGGATAGGTTTGGAAGCAGCTCTTCCAAGCTGTGGTAACGGGATGCCAGGAGGAGCAGCTACTCCTCTGTCTCTGCGGCAGAGCCTCAGCATACACAGAGCCACAGTACGATATGTGCAAGCTCAGTTTTCAGCCCTGAAGAGCAATGCTTCCCATCTCCACAAACTTCATTTGTCATCTGTCTGAAATCCTACTAAATGCCTTTAGAGAAAAGAGTATAAAGCCAGCATCAAAACCTTTTCCAGCCACATACTAGAACTTGGGTTTGGGGTTGTTTTTGTTTGCTTGTTTTTACAGTCAGCCCGTTCAGCTATTTGAGCACTTTGTAGCCATCCAGCCCGACAGGCAGAACTAATAGCCTCCCCTCATGGTTCAGAGTATTGGTAAATACCATCTTGGTTCTGTTATCCGCCCTTTGGTCTTCAAACTCTGCATTCTCTATTCAATGCAAGTCTTCCAGGCTTTAATAGGAATGAGGATGCAGTGAAAAATTCATTAACTGCTGGATTTGACCCCTTTGTATCATTCAAAATCACTATCATTTTCTGGTTTTACCGCACTAGAGGAAAATGTGATACTAAGCAAAACTAAACATTACTTTGATGGCTTTTTGTGCAGGAAGCTTTTTACAAGAACTATCCTAAACCAAATTTTAGGGAAAATAACAGAAATCCCCCCATTGACTTCCCTCCACTACGGATCTGATCTCAAGTCTGCAATTTTCTTCTGCACTGTGAAAAGATGGGCTCAAGATAAAGCTCTCTGCAGCTCTATTTATTCAGCTTGTGTCGTGACAGCTTGAGAAAAAATTCCCAGTTACTCCTCCAGTGAGGAAATAAGCTGAAAATAAACAGCTCAGCAGAGCACCAAAGTGAAAGGTGAGGTTAAATGCCAGCATTTTACATCTCTTATTTTGTCGTCTTAAAAACACAAAAGCACTAAGATTTTCTAGCTCAACAGCAGCACTTCCTATGAAAAAATCAATAGAAGTATCATCACCAACTTTCAGAGGAACAGTTAGGGTTGGACAGGGTTCTTGAGAAAATCCCACCTTAAGCTCCAAAGGAGGCATTGACAGCTTGGGTCACTAGAAGCTTGAAGGCCATTTGTGACAAAAGCCAGCCTCAGGATCTAAGTACTCTGTGAGAGTCTGGCCTTGTTGAAATGGGAAACAATTCCCAGTCACTCCACTCTTCCCTCCCTTCCTTTCTGCAAACAGCCAGTGGAGTGCGCATCCCACATTCCAACCAGGTTAGCCAAGGAAACCTCAGGACTCATGGTTTCTCTGTGAGAGAGAAATTATACCAAAACAAGAGATAAATGCCTCTGATTTCTCCAGCCAAAACACTTGCAATTTTTCTACCTAAGAGGGAGTATTAACGCCAGACTAAAATCAGCAATACTATTACTCAGAGTGTTCTTTCATTTTATAATTTGAGTGCTAATATTTTCCTCTCCTCCTTATACAAAAAGCAGTTTATGGGTAGTCAAGCACCACAGACAGGTTTGACCTGTGTGCTGTAATCAGTCAGTGCCAGGAGCAGATGGAGAAGGGTTGGGAATTGCACTAAAGTCATCCTTGGGCTATACCTATGGTATACGCTCTACTCCAAAGATTTCTGACCTCATCTCACAGAATTTTGTTTTCAAATCCCACAACAATGGCAACAACAAAGTGGGGGGGAGCAGAGGAGAGGGGAACACAAGCTGTTGTAGGTCCCGTTGAACATGAACACACAGACTTTACAGATTTCCATGGCGAGGATCACAGAATCTGCATTGGGGTTTTTTGTCAGTGTCTAAACATAACTAAAAATCTGACTCTTATTTTCTATATATTGTTCCTATTGCATTATGGAAAAATGCTGCTAGGCCTGAAGTCAACCTTCTGTTACAAATTCCACTGGAATTATATCAAAAATTATAACTGAGCTTTATAGACTAAGGGATTGGTGTGATTGCTTGAACTTAACAGTTCCATTGTGGGCTAAATTTAAACAGTGTATTTGGTCTCCAGACCACATTCCTGTTCCTGCATTCATTTCCATTTGTCATACAAGCTCTGTACTTGACCTTGAATATTGTTGTAGCTTTGGAATACAACATTTCTGTGGCTTTTTCTCAGGCCACAACTTGAAAAATGTATTTTTAGGGGTCTCCAGCCCAATATGAGGCTTAACAGGCAAGCCTTTGTGCTCCCATGAACAAGACAAACCAGAAGCTCATGAAGAGGTTCCACTGAAGTCAACAGAAGCCACATGTGGCCATTCACCTATGGCTTTGAAAGTGTTTATCTTAGTCATTATTGGGGTCAAAACAACATAACTGGCTTACATTTGTCATAGATCAGCTTCTGGCAACAAAAAGCGTAAAGCAAGCCCATGACAACGACATCTACTCAAAGAGCATCTCTTCAGACCTTCACAGTGCAGTCCCTCCACCCCAGCACTCAGTTACTGCTCTTCCATTCTCAATGAAGCCTCTTACAATTCAGGTTGGTTTGGAGTTTTTTGCAGTCTTATATTTTCCGCTAACTTAGCACATTTAGAGAAAGATTTTTGCTTGACATTTGGCCTGAATACTACTTTTGTTTCATTTACGTTTTTGAAGAGAGTATGTTAGGTTTGGAGGGTTTTTAAGGAAAAGAACAAAGGAAAATAAAATAATTCTCCTTGACATCTGTTCTTTTGACTTCCAGATAATTAGAAAAGCTGTATGGCTGAGTGTTATTTGGTTGCTGTTGTTTTTCTTAAACATTTTCCATCATTTCCCATAAAATCCTAGACTAAAGTATCACTGAAAGCATCACAGAATCTGCCTGTTGCTAACAACATGGCATTTCCTCCTTGAAGGAAAAAAGATCACTCTGCTTTTACAATGAGTATATAGGTATGACAACAAAAAATGATCAAGTTTAGTGAGATGGTATTTAAAAGGGAATAGCATGTTTATAGTAGAAAAATGTTTTATTGCCTTGAGTATCTTGATCAGGGCCTGTTTTGTGAACAGGGTGAGTGATAGTCCTGCTGCTGATGCATAGCTAATATTTGCAATTAATTTAAAAATAGGATGTTCTTAAAATAGCTCTTTAAAGTAACGATTCCTTTCTCCAGTAAAGGTACATATACCTCTGCTGATGGTCAGGCAGAGATTGAGTCTAGTGGCTGTTCCTCTTCTCTCCCTTTCTTATTGACTTCTATCCTCGCTAGGTCACTTGTATGATTTTCTTGCAAATGTAAAACACAGCAAGAGCCTAAAAATCCAAAATTTACTTTTGTCTGTCCTTTTTTGTTGAGCTTATGAGAGATAAAATAAAAGGCAGCAAATTCAGTGGAGCCATGAAGGAAAGAGACATCGCTTACACAGATTACATCACTGGCTGATTTCATCTTCCCCAAACCAGAGTATGTTCTATTGAGTTTGATGTGCCAGGCCCAGAAATTGGGAAAAACATCAAGACAAATATTTTAAAAAGCAAGTACACATTGTTGCTCTGCGATACGATTGTTTAAAACACGACCAGTTATGCAAATAGGAAACATATTGCCTGAAATACATGCAATGCAACACGCAGCAACCAGCAAAAGTCAAATTGGGTAGTCAGGTCCATCCTTGGAGCCTCTTAGCCCAGCTCCTTTGGCATCATGCAGCTATGTCCTCCTCACACGAACCAAGGGATTGGCCCAGATGTGAGCACAGATAAGGTGTGACTTAGGTACTACTGGAAACCTTTGATGCCCAGTAAAACTGCTGGTCTACATTCGCAGTTTCTTTCTTGCCTTTTTTTTCCCCTTTTACTTATGTTTTCCTCTCTCTTCCCAGCAGAATTCCGTCAACTCCAACTGAGAGAAGCTGTGATCCACAGTACATCCGTATAGCGAGTCCAAACAACAGGACTCACTGTCTATCAATAAATGATCCTAGATTTAGGACAAGTGACATTCATGAGACAGTTGTTCCAGGAGAGCAGTGAAGTTTTGCGAAGCTGCGACAGAGTTAAAGCTACACAATTCTTCTATTTCCTTGGGATTTGGCACTCACTAGTTCATTGTGTCAGTGAAAACCTCCCCCAGTGAACACTGTTCCTGGAGGCTCTGTAAATTAAGGAAGGTGGAATCGTGGGTTTGTGGAATGAGCAGGAGGAAACTGGAAGACAACCCAGAGCTATGGCCGATGGACTGAGCACACCACAGACGACCACCTCAGACACGAACATGAATGTTCAAACCTGATTTGACTGGATCAGCAGTGGAGGCCCAGGACAATAGCTGCTGAAGAAGTCATTATGCTCCTCTTGTGTGCTGCCCACCACCATAGCTGCTGAAAGAGGGTTCACATGAGTGTGGCCAACTCAGGTTAACTCTATGGTGAATATTTACATCCACGCATTCCAAAATCATCTCAAGGAATGAATACAGTTTAACACCTTGGTATATGTGCACAAAAGGATGTTGTTGAATTCATGTAACTAAGCTCTTTTAATTAAGTTGGTGCTATAAAGGACAAAGAAAAATGCACAAAGAAAAGTTAAAGATGAGGCTGTAGCCCACATGTCAGACAAAATTTATCCACCCATCAGGTGGCTGAGATTAGCAACAAATGAACACACCCAGCAATGAAAGTAAATAGCAATGGTCAGTTCAAAGGAGACTTGGATCCATGTTTGTGGAAGAAACCAGAAGCCACAGCCACCAGTTGAACTTGTTAGTTCAGTGGTGATGGAGTGGCTGATTAGATTTTCTCAGGGTTAATAAGGGCAGGCCTCAATGGGTCAATAAGCTTCTCTCATCTTGTGTACATTCTCCTGGTATGTAAACTAACAACACTAGACAGTGAAAGCAACAAAGGAAAAAACCCCAAAACATGCGATGAGACTCATTGGTTCCTTGATAGCTACTTTCCCTTGTCATGTGTTTGATGTGACAAGCTGTGGGTTCTGCATCAAAGCCTAAGTCTAAAGCACTGAAAGGCAAAGCATTTCATTTTGACCTAAGCACATTTGGGTGGTATAATGATGAAAGACAAGAAGTAGAAGTTAAAATGAAAAGTAAGGAGACAACTGAGAAATATAAAAGCCTAAGGTCTTCACCTTCCTCCTGTCTTTTCAGCATAATGAAAAAACAAGTCACAAAGAACATGACACCATTCAAAAGAAACATGTCCCTCAGTGCATCAGGGGAACCAATTTATTTTACTGCAGTCTTGTCTGACTGTAAACGGACAGAGTGTGAAATCAAAGCAGAGCTGCAGCAGAAGATTCTCAAGAGAGAGCAAAGAGGCAGAATATGCCAAAATCATTCATCCAAGAGGGATCAAACACCCCCAAAATCAGACCTTGAGAAAGATGTAGATCCTTGCATCCTCCTGGGGAGGAAGCCAACCATAACAGTGAAAAGGAGGAGACTGAGGCAAGCACCCCTCAAGTAGGTGAAAGCCAGCAGAAGGTGCCTCCTCTGGCACTGGGAGTGAAAAGAAAACAGGCAGGAAAGGAGAAGGGCTGAAGTTCATTGTACAGAAGGGGTGGCAGACAGTAGAAACAAGCTGGGGGCTCAGAGGATGAAAAAGTCTCCAGACTGATTTTCAGGGAGAGGTGCACTGTACAGGGATCTTCAGTGGTAGAATTTGTCCCTAAATTGAAGGTCAAAGCCCAGTGAGTGTGAGCAAAACTTTTGTAACTGAAACCAACTGCAAACCTGTATAACAAGTGGACAAAACATATTGTAGCTCACAGCAAGGGTGAAAGAGGAAGGATTTTCAGAGGTCCATCCCCAACTATGGTCTGCCCAGAGCCAGTCTTTATCTAACCTGTTCTTAAAAGACTCCAGAGATGTTTCTTAAATCTTCCTCTGCTAGCTGAACCATCTCTCATATTGGGAAATTTTTCAAAATATGCAATCCTTTCTAATAAAATCAAAGTGCAATAAAACTTCACTTTCAAAGAAGCCTAAAACTTCTTTACTGCAATTGAGTCACCCAATCAGCTGTATTTCAAATGCTTTGCAAAAGGAAGCTCTTTCTGGAATCTTAAAAAAAAAAAATCTCTCTGTTAAGAGTCTCTAGCTTCAGAAACCACACTTCCACAGTTGATTCCCATTTTGTTAAACAAGGAAAGTGTTCCTGGAAATATGATTCTTATTGTTACTTAATGTTGATGAGTTACTGAACCAAAACGAATTAGTTCTAGAATGGAAAAGTTGTGTATACGAGTTAGGCATGGTCTCTGGGAAAAGCTGCGGATCAGACCTCCTTTACGGGATGACTGCAGGAAAGGCAGAGAGTCTGTTTTTGGAGACTACAAAATCCAGCTGGTACCACTGCACCTTTACCTTTGCGCTCCAGCAGTCTACAGAGAGCAGAGCAACTGCAGTTATTTTTTAAGGGGAAGGCAGCGAGAACAAAAGAATTACTTTCCAATCTCAGATCAGCCTTTGAAATGTTTATGAAACATAGGTCATTCCAACTTGCCTTTACTTGGCCTGAGCACCACAGGGCTGATCTATTTAAGTGATTTATGGCAGCAGGTAACAACAGCCAGTTCAGACTGTCTTCTGCTTTGGCCTTGATCCCACCATGGACTCAGTCCTACTTGAACAAAACTAGTAATAAGTTCAAGATACTCTGCAGTTTGCCAAGTTACAGTGGAATGAAGAGGCATGGAACTAGGCAAGAGCTACAAGATATTTAGCAAACTGTCCTCCTGTACTAAAGACGCATTGTCAGCCCTCAAGAACAAAGCACATGCAAACTAATGTTCCAAATCTCAGAAAAGAAAAAAAGCTATTTCCCCAAGTAATTGCTGCATTGATTCAGTTTAGTATATAAAGGAATAGATTATGACTACAAAGCAATCTTAGATAAAAATCAGTGTGTTACATACTAATTTTTCATATATAGAAACCCCTGTTATGAATTTGATAAACTGAAGTATAGAGATGTTAACCTAACCCATTAGTGGACAGAGAGATCCCAGCAGCTGATACACCAACCTTAAAATGTTTAAACAAGTGAGTTTAAATGCTCTCAGAAACACTTATTTCACTTTGTTAACCACAGAGGGTCCCTAACCTGCATAGTAATGATTAGACTGTTAAGTGCAGAGCAGATCAAACCCAATCCTAACTGTCTGAAGAGGGAAAAAACAAAAATAAAAATCCAAACAAAAAACCCCACACTTAGTGGCAAAGTTTTTTGGAAAGTCCAGGAGCTGTAGCTCAGTCCTCAAGACCAGGTTATTTCCTGAGCAGTCCCAGCAGTGCAGAGATGCTGTAACTCCGACCAGTTTCTGCTAAACTGTATGTAAAAAATCATCATGGGATCAGCAGACATTTTATAAATTGCTACAGGCGAAGTCACTGATTTGCAGCCTAACCCCATCCAGTGACATCTAAACCCTAGGGGGAGAAGTGATTCAAGAAGTTCTGAGTCACCAAACTATTGTTGTAGCTATTCTTTCTGGCCCTGAATTTTCCATTTGTGGGTTTTCCGTTTTTCAGCAGGTTTGAAAGGTATTGTTTTCATGGCAACTTTCTGCAGGGATGGGGACAGAAATACTCTTTTACCAGCTCTCACTATAAGGAAGGAAAGAGAAGAAGAACGAAGAACAAATTCCCAAAAGTTCTGGACAAGTTGGTCTAAATTTAAAGATGGTTGTGTTGTATTATATTACATCACCGAATTGCTGGGAATTGTTAATCAAAGCACAGTTTCCTCAAAACAACTATGAGAGACTCCAAAAGCCACAGTTCTGTCTCTTTAAACACCAGTTCCACCGTGAAGTACCAAAATTTTGAAGTATCAAATTTAAAGTCCCTGGGATTAGCATTTCGTCCAGCAAGGTAGCAACATTAGATCTGAAGCATGCCAACAAGGGTAATATCCAAGTGGAGGAAACTGGTGATGAGCAGAGGTCACAGAAACAAATCCTTTTACATCAGAGACTAACAGGATACAGGCAGAAAAAGAGGTCTGTGTATCCAACTGGCATAAAACTTCAAGGAATTTGGAGACTTTGGGAAAATGCTGAGTGTCCAAACCTGAGCACAAAACTAAATTGAAGAAATTGAATTCAAGAAGTTCAAACAAACAAAGCACAGACTCTCATATTTTTAATCTGTGCAAATGCAGAAAAACACCGTGAAATTAATGTGTTCTGCGCTGGGTGGTACCCACGTCCCCAGAGCTTTACACACTTTATGACCAGTCTTTCTGTAAATTATAGAAATTCAGCTCACAGTTGGCTGACAGGTGTCCTGTTTACTGACTCAAAAAGGAGTTTCAGATGCAAGTTTTAAAAAAAGGAAGGAAGGGGGAAAATAAGAGAAAGAGGGTTTTTCAAATGAAAACCAGCAGCAATTATTTTCTAGAAATGGTGAAAAATTATTCAGATTGAAAAGAAGAATATTTGCTTTTATAGGAATCTATGGAAAAAAGTAAACCACAAAAAAACATTATCTGATGTTTTAATTCTCTCCTCAAAGGCCACATTCAGTTTAGAGCACTCAGCGATAGACAAAATAGTTAAATTCAGTGGAAATTGAGGATTTCTTACTAGTGTATATAAGGAACACTGGACAGATCCTTAGCTGGTATAAATCGATGATGCAATGTCAGCTTTGGGAAAAGGAGACTGATTTGCAGTAGATGTGAGCTGCAATAACCAGTGTGGAGAGAAGAACCTCTCCAGCAGGAGAGGGCTGCAGCTGGCCAGGCCCACAGAAAGCCACCAACACACTCTGCTCAGTGCCTGAAGCTGGGTGCCAGGAGGAACCTCCCTATGCTAAAGACTGAATGACTCGTGTCCTCCTCAGATGAGCCACTGGTGTCAATATAAGGCTAGAGGAAAAAAAAAGCTGGGTTGTGTCCTCCACATCCTGATCTTGTAGCAATGAAAGTGCACACAAGGATGCAGGATCAAAGCATACAGACGAAAGTTAGAAAAACACTCTTTCTTTTGTAAAAAAAAAAAAAAAAAAAGAACACAACAGAAAAAACAACACTGAAGTGACTTGAGAGGGCAATTAGGGGCAAAATAGATTCCATTTTGCTCACGAGTCCAAGACTGGAGCCTAACTTCACAATTCAACAAGGTGGTTTTCTTTAAATAATGAAAAAATGAGAATTGTGGTTTCCTAGAGAGCTGCTGGGAAGGCCAGGAGCCCTGCCAGGCTAAGGGACTCACTGCTGAAGGCAGATCCTGCTCCCTCACTCCTGAGCCCAGCAGGATTAGCACCGATAAGCAAACAGGAGAGAACCCAGGAGGGGCTCTGACAGTGCCTCTCTGCTGCAATTAACCCATTCCCTCAAAACACAGATGAATCAGCAAATACCATGAAGATGGGGGAAAGAAAATACAAGAAAAAAAAGTTTCACCAAAACGTCTGACAGTGTACTTTAAAGCCATAGCACTGCATGACCAGGTCATTTATGTGATTAGGTGATGATTCTGTGCATCAAAAAGTTTCAGGGACTTATTCAGTAAAAATGCTCTGCTGGAAATACAATGTCTTTTAAAGGTGTCTTAGTTTCGAATAGGAGAAAAGTCCTAGAGTCTTAATGTTATGTCAAGCAGATTTTTTTTTTCCCCCCTTCCACCTCCTATGAGATGACAGTGTGGAATCCATTGGTTTGTCAAGGCCACCATGGACTACAACACTTACAAGTTTTCCTGAAGTAGGCACCATGCTTAGCCCATCAGGAGACAACATTCAGCTTCAGTCATCAGCTACCCACGTCATCATACCCTGTCCCAATCACAGATTTGTATCTGTCTATAAAATCCTCTGTACCTGATCCTCTCATGATGACCTGGCTAGCCACACCATGCATGAAACACAAGTTCAAAGGTGTTACTACATTGAGGAACCTCAAGGCAAAGGACAAAGAGATCACCATAAGCATTTGACAGTTGTGCCAACAAACCTGCAGCTAATATTACTCCTCTTCAGCCCAGAGGAGGTAGAAATGATGTCATCTACATGCTACTGTTGCAACTAGCATAGTGAAGGAGCGCTTCACTGGGACAGAAATCATGGACAGCTACCCCAGCACAGCTTCTAAATGAGCCAGAAAAATTACAATTTTCTTTTGGATTATTGAGCATACATTGAGTATCTTCTACACGCGAGGACACCTCACTATGTAACCTCCATTGTCAGAATCTTTTATCTTTATGTTAGCTTCATGACCCCTTTGGTTCTCCTTCTGCTGGCGGGATGAAAGCGAGTCTGTGGAGGGGAGGGGTCACTGCCAAAGGTCATCTATATTTAATGCACTTTCATGTGCTGGGTCACGTAGCATTCCCAGGCTGAAAAGGCGGCTCTGTTGCTGCGACTTTAAACGAGTTGGAGGTAGTGTGCAGTCACACTACAAGCAGCTGTCAATCAGTTCTTCCTAGGACTTCCAATTTTTTCAGAATAACTAGAGAAGTTGAATGGTTTCCTCTAAGTTTCCTCTAAGTGCACTGTGCTGTTACAGAGGAGAAAAAGAGTCCTTGAAGGGCTCACATTCATTTCATTTGAAACAAGCCCATAGGATTTATTTATTCCCAGTAGTATGAGCTCTGTTAACTCACTAAGCTTGCTTACATGGCAAAGGATTTGCTATTACACATCCCACACCAAAAATAATACTAAAAAAACCCAGCCTATTTCAGCTGCTTAAGTTTGCACTTCCTGAGGTCCCATGTTGGGGCACCATTCTTGCCCCAGAACACATGGCAGCATGTTTGGTCTTAAGCATGTGCTTTCCAAGCGCCCCTGCATGTGACTGAGGGAAGACTTCAGCAGAGACTGGTGTGCTCCTCTGAATCCAGGCCAGAGGATACTTGAACAACTCCATAAAGGCATTTTAGATATTCTTCTGATGGGAAAAAGATTCTTTCAAAATATAAGGCTCTGTCTGTCCATGCATGCAATGTTTATGCATGCCACAGATGAAGTGATGAAAGTTTGCAGCATCTGACATGCAAATTAGAGAGAAAAGAAGGTAGAGACATGCAGAGCATCAAGCGTGCTTTAATTCAGGCACACTTAATTTTTCTGGAATGCAGCAGCAGTCACTGCCATGAGGTTTTCTGCGTATGAATAACTACAGCAGAGTAACGCTCTTCACGTCCACAGCTGCCAATGGGCTCCAGGAGAACTTGCTCATATACAACATGTATTTTAGACTCCCTGTGGAGACAGAAAGTGTCATTTGTAGAGATCAGAGCTGTAAGGAATCAACAAGGACCTATAACACAGGATTCAGTCCTAGCCATATCTCCCAGAGCAGCAAACACCCCCCATCAACTGCAGCGCATTACAGAGTCACAACACACACCAAGAGGTAGGGGAGCTAAAGCGGCATCTACCTGGAGCATGTTTCTGACTAGCAAGGAAGGAGGAACAAGAAGCTTCTTAGCAAGATAAACCAGCTGAATAATATTAATTCAGAACTCCACTAAGTAAAGAGGGGAAAAGAAAAAAAAAAGCAAAGAAAATTAATGAATCCGTTTCTTCTTGGAACTAAATCTTTTAAAATTTATGGCACTTAGTAGCACACAGAACTGAATCTTGCAGATGCAAACGCCCTCTCCATTTCCTAGAGCATCACAGCCCCTCTCCTGGGCTAAGTCCATGTTACAATACTTGATACTGCCCTTCCGCTTGCTCCAGTGCTTAGTCTGGATCAGACTGGGCATCTCAGAGGTGTAACTCATACTACACAGCCCACGGCTCTCTGGGAGTGGGGTTATTTTGGCTTTTCTATTCCCATTTCATACTCCACATGCAGAAAGCCAGAAGTGGCTATGAAGGAGACTGACAAGGTTACAGATGACAGGCTTTGGTGAGCACCATACAGATACTAGTTTCACACAGAGATGAAAGAAACTGAAGTAGACAATTCTTAGAAGCAACATACCAACTATCTCATTAATTTCACATCATATTACATGTGTGCCATCCCCTCTGCTCTCACCTTCTTCCATTCCCAGTGCAGGCAGCCAATACACCATGCTATGGAGAGACCAGAAGTTACAGTGCCCTGTCACATTTCCTTCTGCCAAGAGAAAAAGGTGCATCTTTTGCCCCTCATTCTCTCTACACACCAGTGTGTCAGGGATCCTCCAGAAAATCCCAGGGGGGCTTGTTCCACACCTCTAAACCTAAAACTTTTCTAACTCTAGCTATTTCACTGGTATAGGTGTCAGGAGCAGCAGGTAGACCTAATAGCACTGAAGTTCACAGAATAGTAGGGGTTGGAATGGACCTCTGGAGATCATCTCATCCAACCCCCTTGCTCCAGCAGAGTCAGAGCAGGTGATCACATCCAGACCCTGAGAATCTCCCCAGAGAAGGAGACTCCAAAAGTTACAGAAACACCGTCATGGCTGAGGATATGCCTCTGGTGCTGTAGCATCCAAGTGTCCCCTCTCATTTTTACTAATATGTAAGATCTCCTGGGCAGGGACAAACAGGCTTTGACACACAGAAGAAGAAAGGCTAGTGTCACCAACATGCCCCGTGGCTAACATTTACAAAGGGACTTTTTTGCTGCCGCATGGAGATAGGGTAGGAAAAAGCCTGGTCCTGTGAGCGCACACACATGCACGCACACACAGGCACACACTGTGCAAAACTGTTTGAAGAGCTTGTGGTCTTGTTGTTAAATGAGTTGTGAATGTTTCCAAAAAGCCCAAAGACTAGACAATGGCAGCACATTGCTGAAGAATGTTTAAGGGATTTAAGCTGATCTGATAATTGCCTGGTAAGACAAAAGCAGAAACAGCTTACAGAAATAAAGGACGTGGGTTTGAACCAACTTCCAACAAAGCTGATCTTTAATTTTTAAGATGACAGAATACACTGCAAAGAATCAAAAACCACTGACTACAAGATAAAAATAGAAAGGATCTTCTGTCAGGAAAGCAAATCCACATCTACACACGCTTTCAGGGGACAGACAATCAGAACCCCGTGTTCAAAAGAGCAAGTCTCCCCAGTTGCTCCAAGCCGTTACAAGATGTCCAACCAAGAGTGATTTTCATTTCATACATTGCAAAGCAAGGAGCATGATGTGAACACTGTCCACTTGAACTTTCATTTTTTCACTCCAAACTTCCTAGCTGCAGCAGCCAGGACACGTATAGCATAGACGAAACACTGGTTTCTGCAAGAACTGCAACCCTGGTCTTGTTTCCGTAGTCAAAATTGGAGTTGGATGAATCCAGAAAAAAAACATCTGTGAACATTTTCTGGCCTGTTGAAATGCTTATGTTCTAACCCTTCCACATCAGTATTCTGCACATATCCCACCCCCACATTCAGACAAAAGGAGTGGCCTCTGGCTCAGATGATCCCCAACCAACAAATCCTTGGAGGCTGGGTGAGTATGACTGGGAAAGTATCACCTTATTGCTATTATCTTCCTTTGGCACAGCTGTCAGAGCACTGTGAGCTGAGCCAACACAGCTATTCCTACAAACATTTACACTGGGAAGTGGGAAGCAAGTTTTAGTTGGAGAAGAGGGTTATGTACAGGATCAGCCTCCCTGCTTGCACCAGAAACACTTAACACAGCCCAGCAGGAAAGAGGAACAGCAGCATCTGATCCACCAACCCAGGCTGAATACAGAGAGAAAGAATTTCTAAGTATTGAATGAATTCAAAGTCTACACATCCGTAAAGTAGTCAACGTGCAAGTAGTCACTGCATACTGAAGAGAAACCAAACGATTAACATTTTAATTAATTCTACTAGCAGAAAAAGAAAAGTTAATACATACATAAAAACGTGTTTGCTCTGCTTTTTCATATGCACAGTAAAGAAAAATCAGAGCCTACCTAGTGCCTGAAAATGATTACTGAGAGCCCTCTGAGCAGCAGTGGGATCTGTAACACAGATACATGTAACGTATCCAAGCAGTTCTGTAACAAGGAAAGCCCGTAAATTGGGAGACTAGAGAAGGCAGCAAACAACTGAAAGTCACAGAAGACTGTAGGCAACACACTGGGTACCTTATCACATGCATGCTATCACAAGCAAAAAGCACCATTCTTTTATATTAAGCACAGCACTGTGTTCTGTATCAGAACACTATTATTTTCTTTACTACTTTTTTAAGCAGGAGAAAAAAAAAATGAATAAATCAATCTCCTGTATTCAGTACAGCTCTGAATGAGGCTTGTGCAACACTTTAGCAAATACTTATTGGATCCAGAGAAGCCCTTCCTCCACTAGGTTTGTGATAAGCTGTAGTCACCATTCACTAGGACCAAAACATACATCTCAGTGAGAAACTTGCAAAGAACAAATACATGGAAGAGATGGAAAAGGCAAGGACTCCAAATTCACTGAACACACAACCTGTTTTTCCACTAGATGCATTTTAATTACATTTTGCAGATGTTATTTGAATCTTTTGTCATAGCATGTGAAATTAATTTTTGAGGAGAGGGAATGCAAGAGGAGCTTTTCTATATTTACATGTTAAGTGTATTTGCTGATCGAGGCACAGTAAAGCACATTCTGCTACTTCAGGGAGGCACTTTCCCGGGACTCGGCACTCCAGTTTCCAGGTCTGAACAACTCAGAAGCAACAGCATTCCTCTGGAGTGGGCACACACATACACAAACTAGTCCTCAGTCTTAAATAAATTCAGAGTCTCGACGTAGGATGGATTCCCATTCTTCCAAACTGGAAGTGAAAGCTAAAAATGGCCACTTCTCAGTGCCATTTTAAAGTTTACAAGATTTCTCCAGTATTTAGAAAAGCTACATTCCAGCAACAAAGAAAAAGAAAGAAAGAAACTTCTTTTTCCATTACCTATTTTAAGCAATGCTTTGATTTATTGTGAGGGGAACGGCCGAACAAGATAAATGTGTAGATCTTCACTTGAGATGTAGGCAGCAGAGACAGTCCGGTGTGTTTCACAGAGTATTTTGGTTTAAGGAGTTCAAAGAATACTTTCTTCTTCAAAGTCAAATTTCACCACCACCGGCCGGGTCATGTTCCACTTCTTATTTCGATTCCTATCCTCAATGAACTCCTGGTAAGGATCTTTCTTTGAAATAGCTTTCTTCGAGCGTACATAACCAAAAAAGACAGTTAACGCCAGGAAAGAGTAAAACAACATGACAAAGAGGATGAAGAAATAGGCGTTGTCATATGGTTTGTATTGTGGCTCTTTTTGTTCTGTAGCATTTTTCCTTGCGTCCAGGTTCCTTTCCAGAAGTTGCAGAACACATTGTGAGATGAGAGAAGCTAAAGCTGTTTGGTTCATGTTGGGAAATTAAAAAGCATGGCAGAAAACACGGAGGGGAGTGATCGTCTCAGGGCCCCAAGCAATGTTTTGCTGAAGTGGGAATCTATCCACGGCTTTAATGGGAGTGGGATCTGGCCCATAATCATCTCCTCTTTTGGTAAGGAATGCTCTTAAGCACTTATTGGGTCTCAGTCATTTGATAATAAGGCATTTGGCTGATAAGTCTGCCTTGTCTGTGAAGTGAAGTCTATTAATAATAACAATAATGGAACAATAGCAGATCCCTGAGACATACGTCTGCCAGGCAGTTTTAAATATGGGATTTTTTTTTTTTAATTATTTTTTCCTCCTCTTCTTCCCCTCCTCTGTATTTAGGAAACAAATCTGCTCAGATCATTAAGTGAAAGGATTTTAAAAGCACCAACAGGATGCAATAGGGATGTGGAGCCAGGAGATGAAAAAAAATATATTAAAAAAAAATCACACCCTTGATGAAGGAAAGTGCTTAAGTCCACCTCTGAGTTAAAGCACAATCTCACACATTTTCCAACAAGCATCTCTAAATGCCATTCTCCGGTGCTTTCTCTCAGCTGGCAGGCTCCACAAGGGGATGTGCCTGGAGTCTGATTCCTTTCTGCACAGTCCCTGGAGAAAGGCCATGAAAACACTCTGCCTGTGGAGCAAACCAGCATTTGGGATAAAAATACAGATATGGCATTTCAGTCAGTTGCTGTCTATAAGTTAAGCATGAAAGTTTCAATTTCAACTCAAATGTGACATCTTCAAAGTGGGAAGTTGAATGTTTTCACATGTCTAAATATTAGTCTGTAGCTGCGTGCTGTCGCAAATACATGTCACACTGGAAACGTGCGAGAGTGTAATATCCAAACTGAAAAAAGAGCCTAGGAAGTCCTCCTGGAAAATGAGACCCTCGACTGTTGCTGACAAGTGGACACGCTGAATATTTTCAGACGAGGAAAAAGCAGGTTAAGTCTTCTCCAGCTAGTTTGTCACAGGTCATGTCTACTTGCATGATAATAGCAAAGCAGAGCTCTGTGGATTCCTGCTTCCTATTGTGTTTTACAGGCTAGGTCACTCTAAAGTAAATTGTTGTTTTACAAAGTAGTGAAACCTTATCTTGCCACAAAAAAAGAGCCCTCACTGCCCCAAACGACAATGCCAGCTGTTTCTTTCTGTGATCTGAATTCTGGGGAGTAAGCACCGTGACTTTGAAGTGGAGAGCACATCACCCGACAAGCAGTTTGCCAACATTTCTGTTTCTTTAGGCCTGACCCCCTGAACTGATTGTATGATGACTAATTCACATGCTAAGATTGCAGTATATCGGTATCACTGCGCAGCCTGCATTTGTCATTAAGGGGTTCTTGTAAAAGGAAAGATGAAAGTGAAGTCTGTAATTTTATATGAGCAGCAGACTATGGTATAAGTACATTTAGAATATGCAACTTCGAGAAGAAAACGTTCAGCTCCACATTTTAATTATTTGTTTTAAAATCAGCCTTTAAAAAAAAAAAGGAGGAAAAAGATGAAAAATCCCCATAAAGAGCAATGCCAAATCTTCTTGGTTAGGGGCAAGTTATGGGAGAGATCTTAGTCACCTCTTCTTGTGGGTAAGGGAGAATAGATTCAGGGAAACCTAATCTTGTTTTGAGGAGAGGGAGGAAAAGCTTTATCATAAGTTTTGCTATGAATAAAATACATCCATTAAACCAGTATAAAATCTTCAGGGGAGCTATGCCCAATTTGTATTTGTGTAACGGGAAAAGGATTTTCATTTAGGGTCTGCAGCTTTTCCAGAACTCTGTAAACTATTGTTGTTTGTTTTTTAAAGAATTTGCTTCAGTAAAAGGAACGTGCAATTCTACATAAATTAAATTGGACGTATGCTAAGCACTGTAAATTTCTTGCCTGCTTGAGAACCACATGACCTTTCTCAGCCAAGTTTCTGGGGCTTTTTGGTATTGGCAAAATAAATAAAAAAGTAAGGTGAGCAGCATAGGACACCACAACTAAGTAGAGAAATGAGTGACAAAAATCACATCAGTGAATTCACAGGGATGGTTCTGGGGATGTTGTGGTTTTTTAAGGCTTCCTAACGAGAGGTACACAACAACTTATACTTTCTTTCCCCACTTCTCAGACAGATCCATATCAGCCTAAGCCCAGAATCTAAATTATTGTGGAAACACTGGGCCACACTGATCAATACATGGGCTTCATCCCATGGGCAGCTCACAAACTCAGAATCCAGCTCTACACCTTCCCTTCCAGACATAACATAAAGTATCCAGGTCTCCTCATAGCAGGAGCTACACTAGGCCAGAGGAAACCACCCTGAACATAACTGATACAACATTTCACCAGTTTTCACATGACTACTCATGGAGTAATCTCCACACCACCTCAGAAAGGATGATGTGCACAGGAAGACTTGTAGCCTTAGCATTTCCCACTACAGGAAAGGCTTTGCATGCACACATACAAGAGAACTACAAACCAAGGAATGCACATACCATAGCAGATAAACGTTTCTGTCTCCAAA
Source organism: Coracias cyanogaster (assembly GCA_033124195.1). Taxonomy (NCBI): domain Eukaryota; kingdom Metazoa; phylum Chordata; class Aves; order Coraciiformes; family Coraciidae; genus Coracias; species Coracias cyanogaster. The sequence goes on along the minus strand of JAVSBS010018662.1, from coordinate 74,575 downwards.
CCCAAGTGGTTAGATGGGGCCTCCAGGCACACTTCTGGGGAAGTAGTGGGGCTCTGATCAGCCTCAAGAAACTTTACATCTTCCCCCCACAGCACATTCCCTCCTGCTTTGGAGGAGCTGGGCGAGGTGAGCTGCTCACCAACAGCCCACAGAGCTCAGCTGTGGTCCTCCCCTTCCTGATATACTCTTGCCCAAACACACCTGCATCAGGAGTTTGACGAGATGACCCAACCCCAATTAAAGGGAAATGCTCATTCACCCTTCTGCTCCTCTAATGTAACCTGGTTTTATTGTAATTTAGGGTGTTTCTGTGCAGTTTCTGCATCTGCTTCAACAGATCAATGTCCTATTAGGCTACACAAACACTGCTTTAGAGTTGCTTTTTCTCTCCACTTTTTTCACCCTCCCCCAAACAGTTAAAAGTATATAATGGTGCTTTGAACAAGATCCTAAAGAGCTATTTCCATAAAGTGGTCCAATTCTTTTTAGAGATGTAAGTACATGAAATTCTTCAAATGTTGGGGGGGACAATGAGTGAAGATTAAAAAGAAAGTAAAAGATTAAAAGGAAAAGACCATAAGAAAAACTCAAAGGGGGGGAAAAAAGATCAAAAAGAGGATTAACCATGTTACTTGTTGTTCTTCAGAAATTAAAGAAGTATGGAGGATAAGGAATTTGTTTCCTTTTGGCCCTAGAAAAATGCCAATTATGGTAGCTAAATTGCCAGGATCACATATCAGTATGCTTTGGAAATGTGAGAAATGGATGGGAAATATAAACACAGGGCAATAGCTTACAGTTATGTTATGAATTAAGCCACAAAAATATCAAGATTTAGTCACTGAATAAGCTGCCAAAGTTAATCTTTCCTGATGAACTTGAGCAGAATCAGAATAGAAGCAAGAGAACTGTAGTTTCACAGATCAAAATTGTCTTGTTCACTCATCTTTGCTATCTCTGGGTCCTCATGCACATAAAATTTCCAATAAAAATCAAAAGAAAGTGCCTAGGTGCACATGGACAGAAATTTGAGCTCCTTATCTACTGTGTGTATTCAGTTTTTTAAAGCTTCATGGCTAAAAATCCAATCAACCCTTCTAAGTCCCTTTTTGACAAGAGAGCTTGTGATTGCATCCACACTAGCACAGCTTTTGTTTTCCTTTTGATTTTTAGGATACAATAGCAGAATAACCTTTTGGGGGGTGTAGAAGCAGCTTCCTTCCAGGTCTTTTAAATATATGGCATTTATGCAGCCCTTTAAGGGATAAGAATGAGAAAAGGAGGCAGGCAGGAATTTCTGCCACAAGCTCAATGAGCGTCTAAGTCCCAGCTACGATTTACAGGGTAATTTTACCCAAACTGACTGTTTTTACTGAGGCTTACCCACTGTTTTTGCCGTGCTTGGTTCTCACCAGGGTGAGGCAGGCCAGCTGTGCACCCTGCCACCGTGGCTGGAGACATCCATCTGGCATGGGGGGACACCTGGGAGGGCCCCAACACCTGTGAAACTGGCAGAGACCTCATGTCTGAGACTCTATCATGGTCTCAGCACTGGCATGCATGGTCTGAATTGAGGTGGGCCCCAACAAAATGCTCTGAAAGCAAAGCCGGCCTAAAGCAGAGGCTCACAGGAGCACTCTGGTTTGCATCCCAAGTGCAACCATCAAGCAAATCCCCAGAAGCCACTCACCAGTGACCCTGACCCTGACCACACTACATTGCTGCTCACACAGTAGATCACCAGGAACCACTGTGGCACCAGCGTAGCTCCACCATGTCCCACAGCAGAACCTGCAAAGGGAGCAGGATTTAATTCTGTGTGTGCTCCACACACCAGAGGCCAAGTCCAGAAATGGCCCACACTGTTCCCAGCTGTTCCTAAAGGACAGACTAAGCTCTGCCCAAAGGCACCCACCTCTGCCAATGGTGGGAATGCCTCTGCCCTGGCTGGTCCCCTGGAGCCTCCCCTCACTGACCCCACATGCTTGAAGAAATTGCACTTTTAGCAGTAGTGAGGGGCCATGGCGCCATATCTGCTCCCCACCTACCATGAGCCTTCCCTGGGACAGCACCACCCATGTAGAAAACTATTCAGGCTTCATCTTCAGGACAAGCCACGCCTCAGGTTTCTCAGAGGATTCCCAGCACAGTTCCTGCTGCCTCCTCTACCCATGGCACGAAAAGCCTTGCTGTTTCCATTGCACATGGCAGCCAGACACCCTGGCACCACAGAGACAAGATGACTGACCCCTCAGCCCTCACTACAGAGCCCAGTCCCACAACCTCTCCCAGCCAAGTGCTGTCACCTTCTCCATTCACACCCCTGATCTTCCCCAGCAAGTCAGGAACACCCTCCCCAGTAGCAGCAGTTTCACAGGGTTGCCTAGATTGGAAAAGACCTTTAAGATCATCGCGTCCAATCATACGAGCAGTTTGCTCTGCTCAGGGCTGGCGGGTGCCATGGTGTAACTGTTTCCCTCAGGACAGGTGCTCCTCAGTGCACACCCCCACCGCTACCCCATGCTCAGAAACATGAGCTCTAAAAGAAAAGCTGAACGCCTTCTTACTTTTAATACATATTCATCATTCCCTTTTCAAATCAGACGACTTTGTTTGAAAATTTCCCTCAGGTTTCACCACCAGGTGACAGTGTGAGATGCCATTTTGTGCAGGTGCCAACATGGCAGCTGGCGGGAAGCCATGGCATGGCAACCTGGCCCTGCTTCCCACAGTCCTCACCGAGACAGCGAGGCCATCAAGGCCTTTGGAAAGAGCAGGGGAGAGAGAAGCTCTGTAAGTTGACGTGAGCACTAGGAAAAAAAGGGAGAGCCGTGGGGGAAAGGGGTGAGGGGTGGAACAGCCATGACACTGAGGGAACAGTGTCTTCCTCTACATGGAAACTCCAGAGGAGACAATGGAGAAAGGGTTTGGTAAAACACTGGGTCATGGACTTGTCAGAGGGACAAGACCCTCAACAAGGCTCCGTGCTCAGTCTTGTGCAGGAACTGGCTGATCCTTGCCAGGCCCACCACCCCCCAGCCCCAACAGACCTTTGGCCAGGGTTTGCATTTCAAAAACCTCTGGAGATTTGCAAGCTTTGTAAATTATTCTAGCACTGACTGCAGGGATGCTCACACCAGACTGGGCTCCAAATACATTTTATCCATCTCTGAATTGCTGCATTATAAAGTTTTATAAAATATTGTGAGTTAAGTGTGCAGAGTGCCTGTAAGAATCATCCTTTAAAAGCTAAATTTTTACAGGTGTGTGCACTTGGGATTATTATGAATAAAAGCATATATATGGGGAGAAAAATGTTTGTGTAAATGGAGTCTGTGAGAAAAAATAATGGATAATTATAGAGCCGTAAGAAAAACTGAGAACATAATTGTGTACAGCACAAGCAAAGATACCCGTGTGAGCGCTGGAAGGAGGAGAGTGTGGGGAGAAACAAGTAGCTTAACATTTGGTTATAGCCTAAGGGACAAACTTTGCTGAAGATGAAGACACCGAATAGTTAATAAAGCTTCTGAACTGTTTCCAATTCTCAGACAAGGAAGCAATAGTTCTGCTCTTATCAGCAACTGCTTTTTCATATTTGTGTACCGAGCTAGCTTTATTAAATTATTCAGCAAAGGTCAAATGTGATGTGTCTTCCTAGTTTTATTATGATTTTTCATGACATCGCCTGAGTAGCTGAATAATAAACAGCGCACGTCGAAACACTGCAGTGCCCAAGATCTCTGGATTACGAGCCGATTCAGTCATCGGTTCTGAGGCAATAGAAATGCATTAAGCAAAGATTTAAAATACTTGTGAGCACTGCACAGTGCTGCTTGTGGAACCACGACAGCAAAACAGAACCAAGAGCCAGCATTCTGTATATGTACTGATTTTAAAGGCTGCTTGTATGACAAATACTTCCTAAGTTTTTGAACCTGAGCAACTCTGCTCCTGTAGCTGGTGAGAACTTCCCAGCCTGTGATGAGCTGCTCAGAAGTGCTGGGAGAGAATAGGCAGTGAAAATTTGACAGATGAAAGGGCGTATCACTTATGCCAACTGCAGTAGCAGACTGCAATTTTAATTATTGTACCATAGACAAATATCGTGAACAGATTCAGATCAACTCATGTGATTCTTTAAGATAACCCTATGACCCCGTATAAATACATGTACTGATTTCTGAGAACACCAGCTATAGAATAAACTTAAAGACACAAGACTTTTTCAGAGGCAAATGTCATGTATAATCTAAACAAAATACCTATCTAATGTGAATTGAACAGAAATGTAGCAATTTAATTGAATGTAGTAGTTCATATTGTTCCAGATTTTTTTTTTTACTGGCTCTAGGCAACATCTAGAGGTCTTTGGAAAAGCCAGAAGAAATTTAAAATGGGATCTTCTAATCATGCAATTATTAAGTGAGCCACAGAACATTGAAATGAACAATACCAAGAAGTTTATGAATTCAAGCTGTTCCAGATTTCTGATGGTCTCATTGATATTGCCTTAAATTAATTTCTTGTTATTTCATACACAGCTACCTTTTAGCAATTCACTTCATAGACTTTAAGGTCAGACCTGGAGCCAGATCTTTTGACATTTGAATTTGTACAGACTATAACCTAGGGATTAAAAATGTAGCTCTAATATCACATATATGCAGAAATGGATTGCTGAGGAGATAGATCATGTTTAACAGCTGTTTTCAGGGAAGATTTTTAGGTTCAGATACAGATTTTTGCCTTTCAAAATAGCTATAGAAAGATACACTTCAATGGCATTTGTCACATGGACAGATGAGGGACTTTTCAGCAATACTGAGTAGAAATTCCTGGGTGGTTAATGGGATGCACTGAATTATCCAGGGAAAACAGAAGGAAAATAGGTGTCATTAAAAATAATTATTTTCCCACCTCATTCCTTAAATATTATGCATACTCAAATAAAGGAATAGTAGCATATACCAATGTAATTATGTGTCAAAATACATATATTTTAGTGAGAGTATAGGTTATTTGAAGATAAAGGAAGATTTAAAAGCGAAGAGTAGATTAAAAATCACAGTTGTGCCACAAGGAATAAATATTTTTTCATCAAAGCCTGTCTCACAAGTTTCCAATTCTTCTATCTATGAGATGCAGACAGTTGGTTTAAGCAGCTGTTGTTATTTATTTCCATCTTGTAAATATGCAAACCCTCCCTTAAAAGTTAAAAAAACCTAAGAAGGACCCTGAGACCCATCCTTTCCGCAGAGCACATTCCTCCAAGCTATTCCATGGCATTTCTCTTAAACGCAATATCCACGGCAGGCTCGTGCCACTTGGACTATCCAAGCATTCAGGATTCATGTTCCAGAAACACACGTGGCTTCCAAGAACCTCTTCAGCCTTGACAGCAATAACAAGAAGGGATCAGCCATATCCCGAGTAATCCTTACAGCTCTGCTGGAGATTCCTGTGGCACATCATAAATCAAGAAAGTCCCTCTGCCTGGGGCTCCTGGCTTCCTCTGGCAAGGTCTCATCCCAGTTCCCCACTTGCTTGGACTGCCTGTGAGAGCAACCGGGTGATTTTCTCCTGGTTTCCAGGCTCTGCAACAGCTTTGCACAGAAGAAAGAGGTTGGGAGGCACCTTAAAAGAAGATGGAGCAACCAAAATGTTGCTGACTTCATGTCAGGAGAGCACCTCGGTAGCACTGCGGAAATAGGGGGAGAATTATGACAGCACAAGGGGTTATGGTTTTAAGCTAAAAGAGGGAGATTTAGACTAGAGAGAAGGAAACAATTTTTTATTTTAAGGGTGGTGAAAGCTTGGCCCAGGTTGCCCAGAGAGGTGGTTGATGCCCCGTCCCTGGAACCATTACAGGTGAGGTGGCTGGGGCTTTGAGCAACCTGCTCTAGTTGCGGATGTCCTTGCTCCCTGCAGGGGGGTTGGACTAGATGACCTCCAAAGGTCCCTTCCCACCCAAACCCTTCCATGATTTTAAGATAAATCACAGGTCTGTCCCACCACCCTCCCCACCTGCTGGAATAGAACAGGACGGACAGTGAATGTGGCTTTTTGTGATCATCCGGTGACAAAGGTACACTCCTCCTGGGAAGGAGCACTCCTACAGGCATCATCCCCTTCCAAACTGTCCAAGCAAACAGGTTTTTATCCTTTTACAGATATGACATTGTAAATCAAGGGAAAAGAGCCTTATTTGGCCTTTGCAGCAAGCCTAGGACTCCAGACAAATGCCCAGGGCCAAGTCCTTGGGGAATACAGTTTAGAGCAGGGATCAGGTATTAATAAGAGACAAATTTTAATTGTCCCAGAAATTAGAAGTTTATCAAAGAAACAAACTGGAAAGGAGAAAAGAAAACCTCTTTCCCCAGTTTTCATTATTTTTTAATGTCCTCTTTTCAAAAAATATATTCCTTCCTACTCCAACGGAAGAGGGTTAGAGTTGAAAGAACAAAATAAAATTAAAACAAAGATCAAGTGCACACAGAAACAGAGAATAGAAATAGAAAATCAAGGTCCTTACATCCCCCCCAAATGGTGAGGAAGTTAAATGCCCACCATGCTTAGCGTGAAGTACAATTACCTCACACTGATGTGCCACTAAAACACTGCATTCCTTTTGAAGGATCTTCCCCACGTTTCAAGGAGCTTGTGTAGAAGCCTATTAAAAAATCCTGGGGGCTTCTAAGGAAAATAAAAAATAATTCAGGACAGATACCACCCAGAACTGATTACTGAGTTCCTGAGCTGTATGAAAACTATTTTCTTGTCTTTTAACTGCACAGCAACATTTTTCTGTTGTTGGGAAGATGCGTCATTCATTAACAGGGATCTCTGAGTGACAGAGCAGCAGGACGTGGGCACGGAGGCTGCCCAAGGCTCCTGCAGCCCCAGTAAGTTTGCAGAACATGCTCACAGAACAAATACAGTTTGTGTTGAAGATAACATGGTTTATTTCTTCATGATATTCAGATTAAAATGTATCAATGTATTTAGCACAATACTACGTTTTAGGACAAAATCATCAGTGCTTTGCAAGTCTTCATAATGTTTATTCATTATAAATAGTAAATATTTACTGAACTTTTTACATGAAATACGTTTGGTTTTTTTGTTTTCTTTTTTTTGTTGATTTTTTGTTTGGGGTTGGTGTGTTTTTTTTTTTTTACAACACATGTTGTTGTAGAGGCTGCAACACAAAGATAATATTTCATTTTTCCATCACCCTTAAGACCAATGTGTGAACTAACCTCTGTACTGAACCTAGTCTAACTTGCTACTTCATAGTCCTTAACACTAAAAGGAATGTATTTGTGTTCTGCCTCCCTTTCTTCTACGAATAGAGAGAAATAAATAACTCTGCCTTCCATCTTCCTCTCAACACCACAAAACACAAATTTATTGACATTCTAAAATGTCACAATGCAAACTTCTTGTAAACCTTGTTTCCTATAATTATATTTTCTATATTGGATATTGCTGTATAATTTAAACGTGTCAAATACAGGTCCACCCCTCTGTCCTGTATGCCACTAAAAAAAAAATGTAAACGTCATCATTTCTTCGTATGGTTTCCTGAAAATGACCTTTAAATCAGGATTAGTAAAGCTGGATTTCAGTTGTCCAGCCAACTGCAACATCTCTGTATTTTATCATCAGGAATTACGCACTGCAAAAATAAAAGTACCTGCAAAAATATAGTTCTGATTCTATCTCTATGACTTTGGATGATCCCAAAGCTTGTGTGAGGTACACAGTATTGCACATCGCTAGGCAGTTGTGAAAAATCAGTCGCGTTGGGGTTGATTTTTTTTTTGTTTCTCCCATGTTCGTTTGAAAAATGTACAACAGACTGGGAAAACTCCACCGACAAAAAGGTGAAGTCTGGTTCTGGCATTACACAAGATCTCGTCTTGTGGTAAAGCCAAACTTGTAGGTGACATTTATTGACAACATGATTACAAAAGCACAGTAAGGTAACTAGCAAGTTGCTCTGGAGGTCCTTCTGCACTTCTCCTAGCTTCCTATGGACTGTGACATTTCCTCTCAGTGACAGTTTCCAGTGTGTAAAATGAAAGAGGTTCTCCTGCCCTTGCTTCAGAAACGGGGCAGTTGTAAAGTTAGACTAAAGTCAGCACTGGGTGTTAGATGAGTCAGAATACAGAGAGCTCAACTGCTCCAAGTTTCAAAATGTTCCATTTGTCTCCATCAATGCACATTAATTTCAACAACAAAAAACGGAATGTTTTGCCAGGCAGTAATATTAAATACCACTCTGTTTTGTATACCCAGTCATAATGAACCATGTCGCATGTATTTATTCATTATTGCTTTTGGCCTTTGTCTTCTGTGTAGCTTTGTCCAGCCTTCAAAGGTCTACTAAAAGCTATGACTGGAGAGAACATAACAAGCCTGCTTCTCTCAGCGGGACTGCCCCAGTTTAGACTGCAGTGTGTTGAGAAGAGCCCTCGAATCCAAGCCTTGGAGTGAGACCGGAAAACAAGACCAGCTTTAACTCGAAGTGGACAGTTCATTTATGCAATATCTGGCTTCAGATAATGAAAGGCACCTGCAAAAAAAGCAAAAGAAGCTTTTTAAGTCATGCTGTGACAACCTCACAGCATGGGGCCATGCCAACTACAGGTTGACATTGTCATATTTAATACCGATATATCAAAGGAAAAGAACTAATATTTTTATTCCAAGGACAAGTTTGACAAAACTCTATGTATCTGGGATTATATACTGTAATGATTCTTGAGCTGACCTCATTAAGAACATGTGTTTCTAATAGCAGAATGCCAGTGGTTATTTCATTTTGGACAACCCTTATGTTTTACCTAATGGCAATCAGGTTTCATGTCTCAACAATTAATAACATCAAGATGTTGTTGACATCACTTAAGAAAATAATTATGCAGCAGAAATCTTGCTCGAACAATCCTCTATCTCCACTGAGCTTTGGAGAGAAGCAGTCATTGGCCACTAGGATCTCTGCTCCTTATTTCCTTTGTTACAGACCAGTGATGAATAGTGTTGTAAGCGTCCCAGTACTCACTTTGTCCGTACTGTCCGTACTGGTAGCCTGTGACGGGGTCCATGCTGTAACCCGTGGTGCTGTAGGTCGGTGGGCAGTAGGACTGGGATGTAGGCAGACTGTCTAAGCTCTTCATGTGATCTAACCGCTGGCTGCAGCTGGCTGAGACAGTGGTGGTGGGCTCCAGGCCCCCAGTTAAAGGGGACAGGGCATAATCGGTTTGGGGCTGGTGAGGCACACCGCCGTGGTTAGTCAGGAGTCCCATTACCTACAATAAAAGGTAGAATAAAAAGAGATTAAGTATGTGAAGAGCTGTGTTGTTCACAGAGCCACAGGAGTTCTCAAATCTATTGTTTGGTTTCGTAAAACAGGTAGACTTGGTGGTATTCAAACTATGCATTGAGTATCTAATTCAGTGAGGAAGTGGAATTCACATCATCCACCAAAATAAAAACCGATGGCTAACAGCCAATAACAAGTGATGCCAAGGGCAAATAAGGAAAATTCATTTTAAAAACTTTTATGATTTTAGAGTGCCTGGTCCTGTGCCTGGGCTGGGATGTTTATTCCTTGAGGACTCTTATTCCCAGAGGACTCAATTATAAGATACTAAGAAGCAAGCAGGGACTCTTCAGCCACACTGTCCTGCATGACCCACAGAGAAAAGCTGTGAGAAACCTCACACCTTTTTTTTTTTTTTTTCTTCTTTTTTCTCCAAGATCAACAGCCAATAAAAGGAAATTAGTTAGGAGCACCTCACGGCAACACTATTGATGGAAGTAACAAAGAATCCCAGCACCAGAACACCTTGAAGATGTGAGGCAGGAGCAGAGTAGCTGCCACTCCTGCTGCTGCAAGCCCTGTGTGCTGGCCTGCAAAGAAATGAATGTAAAGGAGTAAAGTGCTGGGCCTAAAGCCAGTTCTCAACTTCATCCTCAGAGTCAGGGGACACAACAGAAAGAGTCAGGTGTTCCAGGTGAGCTTCAAGTCACCTGTGAATCTCTTAAGCTTCTTGTACATGAACAGTTATGAAATCTGCAGTCAAAAAGATTACTGGAAAATATGTGCTTGTCCCTATAAAATCTCAGACCTCTGGACCATAATTTCCAGTCAAAGAGCAAAACAAATTTCAGAAGCACCTGTGCTTTCCAGCAGGAGTGAAGGAAGCTAGAGAGATAAGTTCTCATTGTGCAAAAATCACTCACGCTACAGGTTGGTGTGTGCTTCCTTTCCTGGCACATCTCTAGAGCACTTTTTGAAAACAAGTACAACTGAGAGAACTGCTTCTGCTGGAGTATGCTGCACTTCAAAGCCTGAGAAATCGTCTGTGGCTTATAACGGATGGATGACGTACAGCTTCTGCCAAACCAGTGTATTCTGATAATTTGCAGGTTGTTCCTCCTCCCAAAAGGCATCACAAATGCTGACATATGCTATTTGATGACCATTTTGCTTTGCTGCACTTCTTACTGTAACCTAAAATCACATGATTAAAATCGGAGTCTTTCCATAAAGAATAAGGCAATGCTCATAAGTCTAGCTCCTAAAGCTCTGAGGTTCCTTCTTGAATTGTGCTTATTTTCCATCACAAAAGAAAAGGGATTATTATTGTAGGGAGCTTGTGGTCCCAGCTCCGAGTTTGACTTGTTTTTTTAATAAGTGAAACAAGCTCCCAGGATCATGATGGAAGTAGGAAGACCCATCCAGGTCTTACATGTCTGATCAGGAGGAGAGCAAGAAGCACAGAGTACTTCAAAAAGAGATGCCCAAATACCTGCATCAAGAACACAAAACATCAGATGCTCTCAAGACATCTCACAAAAAAAAAAAAAAAAAAAATGCTGAGGAAGAAGTTCAATCACCACTTAGAGCACTAGAACATTCGCTTCTGTTTCATCAGAAAACCATAAGTTTAACTGACAGGATGTGCTGAATGTTTCACAAGCTGAAGCATTTGTGCAAAAAGAAGTTTCAAAATACCGTAGAATCATTTAGGCTGGAAAAGACCTCTTGGATCATCAAGTCCAAGACTTCATTTAGATACTGAAATCTTATAACTTTTAAGTTATAAACACAAAAGAAGATTTTGGATTCAGGCTATAAAATACTTTATATTTATCTCAAACAATCTTTTCAACTCATAAAGCCTATTAAAAGAACTTGAGGTTAATTTAAATACAACAAAAAAAAACCCCAAACAATTAAAAAATATATCTGGAATCACTACAGATTGAAAAATCATGTTATTTGCACAGCACCCTACACAGCATGTTGTCCCCAAACCCTCTAAAAGCTGAAATAACCGGGGTCTCAATTTTTTCTTCTAAAAACTGGTTCCTGAAAACTATTAAAAATTCTAAAGATTTTGGTAAGTCTTTTTAAATTTTGTTGAGTCTTTTTTTTTTTTATAATTAAAAAATTTTTCATGTACCTTTAGAAAGCAACAGCCCCAGAAATCTAGCACGCTTATTGATCTAACATTGCATCAGGAGGATACAACATCAGAACCTATGTTCACTCGGGTTCTATTAATCCTTGTCCTTTAAAATTCACACTAACAGAGTCAAAAGAAAAGAAAGATCCACAAACAACAGGGCTTAACTTAAACATTTACACTGAAAATTGCTACGTTGGAAAATACTGACGTTGGCAAGAGTGTCATGGTTCTGACTACAGTTGAAGACCCAAGTGGTTTCTCAGAAAGCTGCACTGGGCGCAGAGCCCTTTCCATTCCCACATGGCACTGCAGTGGTACCAATATCCACAGGGCTCTGCCACACTCCATGCCAAGGGAGAAGCTCCATGCGAGCAGGGAGAAGGGACTAGCCTGCATGACACCCAGTATCTACCAGGACTTTAAGATCAATTGCTGAGTTGGGCAAATAGCTGTTTTACCAACTCTGTCCTTTAATGAAATTTTCCTGTTTAATATTTTCAGTACAGTAGATCCCAAAGCAGCATTATTTGGGCTTTGCCAGCAAAAAGTGAGCTCAAAAACTCTGGAATTGGAAATTATTTTAGAGATTAACCTTGAAATTTAAAACTGGATCCAGACCTGCTCTCAAAACCCTCTGAAACGTCAGTAACATCTATCTTTGGATAGAGATTTATTTTCACCACAAGCTAAAATGAACATTTGAGGAGATTAACATTTTAAAATTAGATAATAATATAGGTCTTTAGACAGCATTTTATTGAGTGCATATGCACCTAATAAACACTTTGGAGCAGAACCGACACCACTCTGTCCTAGAGGTGGGGAAAACAGAGCAGTACCCATCTTCTCAGAAATACCTTTTTCAGGAGCCTTCAGACTCATCCTGCACTTGATTAGTATCTAAATAATTAGATTTTTGGTCGTCTCTGTTTTGAAAGCTCCAAGGAAAGTAGCCTGCGGGCAGAAGTCTTTTGTGCGGTATGTGCCATGACCTTCCCCCCCGTACATGGAGCTACAGGAAGGGCATGGCTGACTTGCACCTAATCCATTAGAAAGCCTTTCATGGGCCATGTCTGCACGATGCTCAGCACCCTCAGCTTCCTAGTGTACAAGAGACACCCCAAGGTCTGGATTCTGCAACTCAGAGCTTCTGTGGTACAAAACAGCACAGTTCTAAGTAAACAGAGATGATTGGTTTACAATTAAGGAAGAAAATAAGTTTATTCAATCCATATACCATCCAAATTGCTGGAAAATACGTACTTCCTGCTGAATTACTTTGGGAAAGCCAAAGTTTTAACTGTCAGCCTCTCTGACCTGGATCCCAAAGAAGTTTAAATGAAAAATGAAGAGTTGATCCAACACCTAGAGCCAAACACTGCTGTAACTATTGAATTTATTTTAGAAAAGAACCCCTATAAATGCAAAAAAAAAAAAAATAGACTGCAAGTTTTTTGGCTATATATATATATTCTTCTCATTTTTTACAAAACACAGGGAAGTCTTAACACATAGCCTTTGAGCTTGTAAAATAAAAGCCTGTATAATAGATAAAATAATTCTGTTCTAGTAGAAAACAAAGGTTTAGGAATAAGGGAAGAGCACACGGTGAACTGCAGCAACCAAACTGTGCAGAAAAGTTTTCAGAGAGCACATCCCAGGCAATCCAAAATATGCACCAGGATGACATTCACTGGGACAAATCCCTTGGTGGTGGGGTCAGCAAAGCATCACGGGCTGAGGATATGGTCCAGAAAGAGAAACCAGTGGACATAAGTCTTAAAGACCATGTACACAACATCTGGGCCATTATCAGCTATTAGAAAATACTCCTCTTGACAACACCGAGGCCGTTAAACAGAGACAAAGCTTATTCTCTTTAAACAAAACATCCTGCCTGTTACCGTGGTTGGTATTTTTGGATGCAGGACCTACCAAAGGCACAATAAAATTCTCATATGTTTTAATTCCTTTACGCATGCCTGCATTTAATATGCTTTGTGACCATGTCTGCAATTAATATGATTTACGAGAGAAGAACATGTGCGATATTTTTTGGGTACAGTGATACTTTTTTCCCTCCCCTCCTGTGAATGAAAGATTTAATGAAACAGCTCAAGGAAAATTGTTGGCAGTTAACGTATTAAGTTGAACTGACAGAATCACAAGTAAACTTTAGTGGAGTTAATGATATCCTCTTATCTGACCCTGACACATTTGCAGCATGTAATTTACAGAAGCTCTGTCCAGGGAATCTTGACAAATGCTCCTAACGATGTTAGGGCAATGTTCCATTCTGATGTAAAACAGATGTGGGTCAGATACCCTCATTCATCACCAACACTGGAAATTTCAAACTCCTTCCGAGATGAATGGCATTACCTGCTGTTCACTCTTTTCACTGTAGAAAAACCACTCAAAAGCAAAATATTGCACAAGAAAGAACACAAAAAGGACAGTTGTAATGCAGAGTTAGAGATTTTAGAAGATTACTTGAAGTTAATTAGCTACATGGATCTATACCTATAGGAGCCTAGAACCACGTTGCTGATTCATTTTATATACATGAATATTCCTGAAGAAACCCAATTGAAAGCATTTTTATGCCAAATGGTGAGCACCAGAACTACATACGTAATAAAAATAGGAGCAAATTCACCAACTTTGAATATCTGATGATGTGACCTTCAGCGTATTCATCTCAAATGGGACCTCATACTGATTTCACACCACCAGACATCAGCAGTGGCTACACTGAAATGAGAGAAGGTGCACTGGTGTACAGGGAGGAGAAATAAGAGGATAACTTGGTCCTTCATGAATTATCTTTTTATCTTCAGGAGATTACTAATGTTCACAACATCACAATTTGTCGTGAAACTCGGGTCTTTTTTCAGGTGCTAGATCATGGAGTTACAGGAGTAGGTAACATTACCCAAGTAATTCAAAGAGAAGCTCATTCGCCAGCTCTTGGTTGTATGGAAATGCTTCAAAAACATCAAGATGACTGAAAAGGTAAAACAAAGCCCAGAGATGAACATATACTCATAATTTATATGACTAACATTTGAATATATAAATACATATTTTGACCAGGGGAAGCTTCTTTGTATTCTGACTCAGCGCTCAGTCGTCCTTTTCTAATAAAACTATGCTAATCCTGGCAAAATTAAGGTAAAAATAAAACTATTCTCTTTAGAGAGGCAGGAAATTTTGAAGGAAATTGAGGCCAATATATTTAAAGATGGAAAAGTTGCTTGCTAAGGATGAAATTCTGCTCTTTCTCCACAGCAATAGATGGATTTTACTGAATCACGTTGGGTTATTTTTAGTATCTTTTTTCCTTTGAAATCTAAAATATACAGCATAATTAAGGACTCCAGTAAGCCATCTGCGATTACTCATGACAAAGCCCTCATTCATATACCAGTCCTTAATTGAATAAATATGCAAGTATTCCAATTCCTGTTCATACTTCTATTTTTTAAATTCATTAAAGAATTAGAAGATCACCAACACATGCCAGGCTTATACTCTGAAGGGCTAACTCATACTTTCACTTAAGTGCTTTAAATTGAACTTCTACACATAGCAGAAGATTATTTTAAGGGCTGCAGTGACAGTGAATACTCAGCCTCTGTATATTCTAAATGGTACAAATTACGAAGAAAGATAAGTCAGTCTTGTGAACAATATCATTTTAAAAGTGTTAAAAAGACCAAGAAGCTGATGTGTTTTATATATATCCTGTCATTTTACTCTTATTTTTGTATTTAAGGAATCTATATTTTTTTTGGTAGTTCTAAATGTTTATTCTCATTAATTTACAGCACAACTGGTGGCTTCAGTTTCCAGAAAAATCCAGAGCTTTTTTGCATCTCCATGTAAGATTTGAACCGTAGGGAGGAAATGTGTTTTGTGAAGGCTGAAACCCACTCACCTGCCCCAACTTCTTGAACATGGTGGGGATGGAGGGGGAGATAGGCCCAGAGAGAGACCCTTAGGTGGACATTCAAAATGTAAGATCACCTTATTGTAATTAAGGTGTTGGTATATTAATATATTTTCTCATATTATCTATAAATTTATATATATAATTTTAAAAATATCACAATACTTACTAAACAAATAATAAATGTTATTATTCTTGCACTATGACAACTACGAAACTATTGATCTCTTCTATTTGTACCCAGCTCCAGAAATAAAAATAATCAATCCCATTGGCTGAATTAAAAAAAACAAACAAAATCTTGTGTTCACAAAAATATCACATGAATTAACTTTCTTCGTCACAAAGAAATCCCTGACCTCTCTCTCATGCTCTTGGTCCTTAAGTGAAAAGTTCTCAAAGCCAAGTTCATTGTGACAAAGATCAAGAGCTTCTCATCAGTGTGAGACTTGGATCCAAAGGAAATGTTTCTGTGGGCAACCAGCTGGACAGTAATTAGAAAGTATGGAAAAAAAGTATAATAGTTATTAGTTGCCCTTTTTCCCCCTCTTGTCCCTCTTAATGAGGGAATGCAAGTTTTTCGCCCCTGGTTCCTGCATTTCCCTTAAAAGCAGAGTTAACAAGACAAGATTAACATCTCCAACCGATGCAACAGCTGCCATCAGATCCGTACACTTCAGGTTAACGAAAACCAAGTGCTCTCAGACTTAAAAGAAGCCAACTGCCTAAGATCTATCTCACCAAAAGAGTTACAGGATAATTCTTAAACTCAGGCAGTGAAATGTTTTGACAGCAGAAGAAAGAAACCTCGAAACAGCTTGCATCTTTACTACTGTTCACGGAAAAGTTTGGGATTTTCTCATCAAGATTCTTCCTGAGCTCCAGGTCATGGCATGGGAGCCACAAATTTTGCTAAAGGCTGTTCTGATCCTCTACACAATCCCTTCAACATTCCAACCACTTCCCATTTTGAAACTGCAGCCTTTGAAGCTACCGCTTTAACTCAGTTATGGGGAAAGGTGAAAAGGAAGAGGAAAAATTCTGAGAAGTTTTCTAGAGGGCAAGGAGGGAAAAAAATTGTCTGCGAGGAGACAGGTTACAAGTTTGTTCTTTTTCCAGAAAAAGATATCCCTGCAGTATTATGTACACCTGGGTGTCCTACAGGTTGAGTGCAGGGAGCATTCACATGGGCAGCAACACGAGCAGAGTATTGTTGCTCCACTTGAATCCAGGAGCAACCCAAACCAGCATGTTTCCCAACCAGGAAACAGCCTGAACCTCCTGGTGTAGGGCAAACCCCGCTGCTCTGACACTAATAAAAAGCACATGACGAGGTCAGGAGATGCCCATGTACACCGGAAAAGACCTTTTCCTTATCTTAAATGAAGCAGCTCAAAATATTGATATCCTGTCTTAAAAACAATCTGCTCTCTAGTAAGCCCATACACCTGCAGCTGCGAGACAAGTGTTCTAGCAGCCACTCTCCTGCTTTGCATTGATGACCGTTAACTCCAGATCCACAAAGCAACGTGCCAGTTCAGATGCACACTGAGGTCCCATACACACACACACATATTAACACGTAGATATGCTCCCCCCCATAGTTTTGAGTTAACAAATGTTTGTGAAAGAAAATGCACTAAGGAACTGAAACCTCATTTGAAAAGAAAATACAATATTCTCATAAACGTATGCATGAAAGCCAAGAAGCTGCATAATAGGCATAAAAACATAAAAATACGCAATTTACATATATTACACACTAATCATCTCCATTCTGACGTTATATTTAAGGAGTTCTGGCTGAGATAGCGTGCTTGCAATTGAGTTGCTTTTTCATGAAATACAAAACAAGGGCACCCCTGGCTACCAGCTCCCTGAGACATCAACCCCTGTCTTGTTCCTCAGGCCTGGAAGGTCTGAGAGGTTCTCACACTACAGCCAGGTAGGAATGAGTAAGCCAGATGAACAAGAAGAATAACCAGCCATCTGGAGGAAACCTGCAGACCTTATCTTGATGTTAAGAGGTGCTGTATGTTAACAAGGTGAGACTCTTTCTGTTCTCTTATTCTTTTAAACAAGAACAACAACGTTTGATTACCCAGCATTATGGAGCTTTCTGCTTCCTAAAGCTGACCAAGATATACAGTAATCTCTAACTTCCAAATTCAAGGCTAACACAGTGAAAATGAAATTACAGCAGCCTGGCCATCTCTGCCTTCACCCAGTGCTTGCCTGAAACATATTTGTCCATCACATTCAAGAACAGAGTTAGAACAGAAACATCCTGCATAGAAAATAAAGCTGCGTGTCAGACCCTCATTTAGAACAAATTGAAGTCCAAGGGGAAAAGGATTAAGTCTGTAAGAATCTGATCCTGTGAATCTTGATATGAGATTTTGTTCTGCACATTCTGAGGGTTTGGGGTTTTTAAATACAAAATATTTGGGCTTCAGACAAAGCTGCCCCCCCGCGCCTCCTGCTTAAGTCACCATAAATTCAGCTTTATGCACAGTATCTCCAGAGCGTCTGCCTGCAAGAGAGCCATGGATGGGTAGAAACATTATGTTAATTGCTCACACACCCAGATTTATTGTGGTCAAAAATCCACTAGCAAGTAAAAAGACCCTCTTTCATCTAAATTCCACTCACGCAGGCAGGGCACTGCAACATGCCCACCCAGCAGGAAAACTCCTGTTTCTCTTTCTCCATGAAATCCCCAATGCAGAACAGGCTTTCAAGGTGCCAGTCACTGCCTCAACACCCAGGAGCCTGTGGGAAGACCCCGAGGAAGCAAGACAAGGGGATGCCCCTTAAAGACCTGACTAAAGGGCATTTTCCACAGTAACGTCACAACGTATGTGGCCAATCTCTGAGGCTGTTTTGGGCATAAAGGCATTCACTGCCTTTACATAAGTAGTAGATATAATGGATATAACTCCCGCATGCGTTCAGCTTTTGAGTGATGGGCCCCCTCCTAAACCTGTTGGTAGATCTGCAGGAGCTCTAAGAAATGGGGTAGAAAAAGGTTTCAAAAGTCTAGGGTAAAAAAAAAACAACAACAAAACAACAAATTTCATAGCATAAAGGCAGTGCTGGGTGTAAAGAGGCACAGTAACTGGTTGAAGTCATCCAACCTGCCCCAGGATCTCCTGCTGATTATATCAAACATTATCAGCAAGGCTTTGTGGGGAGGAAACCTGGCCTCAACATTTTTTTGTCCCACTTTGCGCAGACATCACAAGGTTCCTTCACTGTTGTACTCCACTTCTGTATCACAGACAATAAAAGCTTTGTGAAAGGAAAAAAAAAAAAAAGAGAGATCATTTTCTCCACATCCAGAACCAACACACATTTAAACTGACACTATCAACTACTTATGATGGATCAACACTGAATCCCAGAAAGATACCTAGAGCAAAAATGTGGAAGCCTCGCATGAGATGGAACTGGGCATAAAAAAAATAATAAAAATGCCGCAACTAGTATAATGTAATGGCTTTTGTTAGAGGTTGCATTTGGAAATCAGAATTCTTTAGAACAAAATCCATTCAAAGTCTTGTTGGAAGTACATCCGTTTGTTTTCTTGTTGGTATTTTTTTTCCTGAGGTTTCAAACCATAAAGTTTTGTCCCCCCACTCTGTGCTATAGGAATCTGTGAAACTTAATTACATTTACTGTTACAAAAAAGGGTTTATGAACTTTTGCCTTTGGGCAAAAATGTTTATTTCATTGCCTTTGTTATTCATTCTTTTCAACTCCAGTGCCTTTGAACTTTTCAGCTGCACAGAGTTATCACCGTTGCACAGGAACCAAGAACTGTACTCCCGAGATGCAAACCACAAGTTGAAGAAAACGAAGGAGGCAAAGATATACGAGTCGTTATTTTGGCCACCCTTTGTGCCATTAAAATCTCATTTTCTGCCTATTAGAATGCCCTCTCCCTGCTTAGGCAGTGGTGATAGTCAGTGATTAGTGTGTAATTGAGTATAATTGTCTTTTCACTTTTCATTTGTGTCATTCTGAGCTTCTCTCTGTTTTTCTAACCACTGAGAGGAAAAAAAGGGTAGAAAGCAGATAAAGCTGTTAAAACTCTCACTTTCAGCCCTGAAGAGATTCCTGATTGTAATTATAGATTGCATCCTCTTTGTGACTCCTCAGAATTTAGTGGACATCTCTTCCCAAGCACCTGAGCAAAGCTCTCAATAATAAACTACCATCTATTCAAACCTTAACTAATAACGTCAGCTTCAGACAGATGCTGTGTGTAGGAAAATGTAACCAACCTTCTGACACTCAATTATCAAGGCAATTTATTAACATGATTTCCTAAAAAGAGCTCATGCAAATTAGAAAAACAATTACGGTGTTCACGCATTTCTATATTGCCGAAGAGCAGTAATACTCCTAATTTATGTATTTATAACTCGATTATAGCCCATCTCAATGCACACTGCTCAGCCTGTGGAACTCTCCTTGTACCACTTGCCAGTAATTTTCGGTAAAATCTTGGTGAGGTTATCTGAAAGAGATATTTTATTCAGCTAAAAACTACATGATCGGCTTTCTGTACCTAGCTGCAGATCTTCAGGAGGACAGCAGAACATTACAAATGCTTGACAACTGGAGGTAAACATGAAGCCTGCTTGATTATGTTATAAATCACTTGAAATTAGATATAAGCTATGACTCTTGATTCAGCTAGTAGGAGGGAAAAAAAAATAAAGAAAAAAAAAGAAGGAAACTAGCAAACTGAAATCATGTGGCTTGTATAAAGAATACATTATGGTTTAAATTTGGCAATTCATTACAGCATGGCCTGAGGGAATAGACTCTTTGGTTCTGGTATACAGCAAATCCTCTGTCTGAAAACACAGGACTGACCTGAGGTGAAAGGCCATTGCCAATGGCAGGGTTCATGGGATTGGAGGGCCCGGACGGAGGCACAAAGCTGTCTGTATAGCTGGAAAACCCGTGCCTGGTGCTGGGGA
The DNA here is from genome assembly GCA_033124195.1 of Coracias cyanogaster. Lineage (NCBI taxonomy): Eukaryota > Metazoa > Chordata > Aves > Coraciiformes > Coraciidae > Coracias > Coracias cyanogaster. The sequence continues at coordinate 54,146 of JAVSBS010018662.1, read as the reverse complement.
GGCAATAGGCAGAGCTGCTCTCGGGATTCGAAGGGAGGCTGCTTTGGTGTACGGTGCTTGGAGGGAGAGGCTGAGGTCTGTGGACGGTGCTGCTAGGATCAGACACGGCTAGAAGCAGAAGAAACATGTTGATATGTTTTCCTCCCATTTTTTTTCTGGCATAATAAGTTCATTATGTGAAGCTCAGCTCAACAGAACTGCATCAGGACCTGCAGCTAAGTCCTGATGAAGTAGAAAGGTAAATCTTTAGTATCACTAGATATTTAACTGGCCAGCAAGATGACACAAATTCTTAAATAGAGTCTAAAAGTCATAACAGACATGTTTTCAGACAGTCCCTAGTGGGCACATTGCTCAGAATTGATACAGCGATATTTTATTTATATATATGCACCATACATAAAAAATGGAGGAAAATATTGGCTTTGGAGACTGGTACCAGGTTTTCCCTTCCTGGTCACAGCACAAATTCTGCCATGGTTTGTTGGCAACCTAGCAATGGATGGGCTTTGAAAAATTCGCTTAGAACATCCACCTACAGTTAGTATCCGAATCTCAGGTGGGAACAAGAGGAGTACAGTAACTTGTTTTATAAAATCCCACCTGTGAGGTTTTTCTTTAAGAGCAAGATCTAGCACAGCCTAGATTTGAGTCCACAAATCCCACAAAGTTCACAGAATTTGTAATAACATTCAGATAAGTTTTTACCATATTGAGACTTGCTACTCTCTTATATGAAACAAGAGGCTCTGAAGAGCTGTTTTTTCCACTATCCAATAAGTATTCAGAGTACTTACTCAGCCACCACCCCTTTTTCTACATTAGAGAGTAGTTCTGCAGCAGATCAACACAGGAAGCCCCCCCAACAACGCTATTTTAACCAAGTACCTGTTGGCTACTGTACCTTGCGGTATGGAGGTGGGTTGATAAGAGGGCTCCGAGAGTTGGTATGTTGGCAACGTTGGCATGGCGCTGGGTGGAAATCCTCCCGGGATCAGATGGTTGAAAGCCATCAGTTGATTGGCTCCTGCCTGTTTCCTCCATCTAGCACGGCGGTTACTAAACCAAACCTACAAACATTTCAATTAGGAATATTTAATTGTTGTACATTTGAGCGCATCAGAAACAGCAGCATTGTATTTAAATGAGTTCAGTGTCTGAGACAAGAGGTGCCCTGGGCTCAGGGATCCCAGATGAGGAGCCTTTGGCACATGCTTCCATGGTTCTGGCAGGACACAGGAATCCCAAATCCCACCTCTCCTGAGAAACAAGCCCACTAATGCGTTCAAGCTCTAGTGCTTTTAATTGCTATCAATTGCTACTCTTATTACACCAGATTTAAAGAGAAAGGGAAAATATCTCCCCATTTGATCCAAGTGCCAGCCACAGCTATTTGGTCTGGATTGTATTGTCATTATATTGTTTTTGCTGACAAGTTAGTGGCACTGCTTAATGCTCCATTGGAAGGTGCTTGTGCTTATATATCAGGATACTATATTGCCCTAATGACCAACAGAACTTTAAGCTTTTAATTTGAAAAATACAAGCCCCATGTGCAAAATACACAAATCCCCCCCAGCAGGTTTGTGTGTATTCACAGATGTAAAAAAACGTCTCTTAATAAACCCGACATAATCAGTTGAGCAGAATTTCAGCACTAGATTAACATTTCAGAACCACTTTGAAATCTGCTCCCAAGACAGGGTTCCACACAGATGGGGCTTGGATTAGTGGGACATTTCAGCTATAAATCTTCTTTCCTTCGCATCATTCTCAGTTCATGTTTTCGGTTTTCCAAGTCTTGGGTGACTCTTATTGCCTCCCAGAAAGGAAGAGGCAAGACTTCACAAGTGCAGTCACAGTCAGGGCTGCAAAGCAGACAGGTTAATGGTGATATTGTAGTAGTGACACACTGCAGATGGGAAGGGCACCAAGGGATGTTCACTGATGAGCCATAAGTAGACACAGTTGTAAAAGTACGTGGGGTTTCAGATCCGTCACCCTTCCTGCAACCAGCCCATGCTGGCTTATGAATTGCCCATCACAGACTGGATTTCTAGTGTAACATCCCTTACAAATATCAGTGGTCCTTACATAAGGGTGTACCAACATTTGGGATTATGCTGCGGGCTCCTCCTCCGCTTGCTATTACACAGCAGGAATGGTGGGACACACTGGGCCATCTGGTTTCTGATGGGGGCCATCTGTCACCATGTAGTTTGATCTGGCTTCATCCTTTTTTCAGAATGAGATGCTCAGTTCTCACATCTGCCTGCTCCTCTGGCCACAGCCTCTACTCCTCAATTACTCCCACTCCAGTATAAGATTTAGGACAGAGGGATAGATGGAGTCTGTGTTCTACCTCAGGAATCCCTCTCTTGGTTTTTTCCGGTAGGTACAAACCCTCCCTCTGCCTCCACATCATCCACTTCTGAAAGCAGCTGGCAGGGACAAGGAACCAAGGTGGAAACCTGAGACCTGTGATGAGATAGTTGAGAATGGGTCTAGATTCAGCAATCATTTTTTGCTTCCTCATCCAATAGACATCTGTATCCTTTTTCACCTCTCTCCTTACCCATTGCTTGCTTCGCTGACATTTATGTCTAAATTTCTCTGCTTCTGTCTCCCAAAGCCCACTAGTCTCACACTCAGTGTCTTTTGAAGATAACCAAAGAGAAGAAAAGAGGCAAGGCGCTGAAGAGGGAGGAAGAGGCTTTACTAAAGAGCCAAAACACACTTAGGAAGGACAATGGAGGTCGGAGAGGGAGCCGGGAACAGCAAACGCAGGTTGTAATTAGCCTTCCCAGGTCATTAACTACGGCTTTCTCGGTGACACTCTCCCTTCTTTAGGTCAGGAGGGTTATCTGATGATCTTCAAATGCCTGGGCAACACTTCGCTGAACTACACTGAGTGGATTTCACTGAGGAAAGAGGTAATGAGATTGTTTCCTCTATAGAGAAGCATTTGCCTTCAAGCCCTAGATCTTTATTAAAGTTTGGGATCTGACTCATTTTCATCCAGCAGCGAGTGATTTGCATTAGTGCCGACTTACACACTTCTACAAATGAGCACAGTGAAGCTCTGAATCTGTAATTCTGGGTGGTTTAAAACAATTTTTACTGTTGTTACTTGTTACTTACTGTCATAGCCTTGCCCTTTTAACATGGTGACCTGCATTTAAAACATCTGACCTAGGCCATGAAGGCTTGAGATGGGGCTTTCAACTGTGTTTAACTCCCATTTTATACCAGGTAACTGCAGATCTCAGATGTTGTGTGTGACAGAACACAAATAACAGGAAAACAGAAGAAAAAATATAAACAGAATTAAATGGGAGAGTTAGTTGAAAATTTGGTTTAGAAAGCCAAGAAAAAAATTACTTAGTTCAAAGTAACCCAAACCTGTATTTTTCATTTACATTTTATGCAACATTTATTAAAATCAGATCCCAAACTTTATTCAGTAGCCCTTACATGCTTTCTCGGATAACTGCAATGACTTGTTGTTATTATTATTTTTTTAAAATCATAGTATTTCACTTAAACTACATTGAGCTGCCTCTATTTATTCTCAAGAGTTCATGATTTTTTTTTATTTTATAAATAAAAATGCACATAATGAAGAATCCATGTGCACTATTACTACTAATTAAAGAAATCTTGAAAAATTTTGCCGATATCAAACCAAGACTTAAAAATATATCTGGTCACCACAAGCCAACACGTCTGCTTAGAAACATTTCCCTTAGTTTGTACATTTCCAACATGATATAAACAGTGTCCTCTTATGTTCAGCAAATTTCAACTTCTACCAGCAAGACAAAATTCTCATCTCACATGTAGCTTTTTCAAATCTAGCAGGTCCCCCTGAGATGCTTCTGCTCTCCCACAGCCTCTCTTCTGAGCAGGAAGCAATCATCAAATCATTCTGGTTGGAAGAGACCTTTAAGATCATCAAGACCAACCATTACCCTGGCACTGTCAGGTCACCACTAAACCATGTCCCTCAGCATCACATCTCCACAGCTCTGAAACCCCTCCTGGGATGGGACTCTACCACTGCCCTGGGCAGCCTGGGTCAGACCTTGACAACCCTAGTGAGGAAGACATTTTTCCTAAGGTCCAACCTAAACCTCCCTTGGCACAACTTGTGTCTGTTTCCTTTTTTTTTTTTCTGTCACTTGTTCCTTGGGAGAAGAGATTGACCCCCACCTGCTACAACCTCCTTTCAGGGAGTTGTGGAGAGCAAGGTGATCTCCCCATCATCATCTGAATGCAGAGATGCTCTGAGTACAACATAGCCCCTGGTGAAGGTCACAAGTGTCATACTGTGAGAAAGTGCCACCCTGAAGCAGGTGTAACAGAAAACTCACTCTGAACTGTCTACCTCTACTTAATCTGACAAACTAATGTATCTTGTGTGTTGCCTTCACCAGCAACAGCACGGAGCTCAGTGGAAAGCAGACCAACCCTAGGTAGTACTTCAAACCACCACTACCACACTGGAAGCAAGTGGTGATGGTTTTAAACTAAAAGAAGTGAGATTTAGACTAGATAGAAGAAAAATGTTTTTACACTGAAGGTGGAGAGACCCCAACCCAGGTTGCCCAGAGAGGTGGTCACTGCCCCATCCCTGGAACCGTTGCAGGTGAGGTTGGCCGGGGCTCTGAGCAACCTGCTCTAGTCTGCTCTAGATGTCCCTGCTCACTGCAGGGGGGTTGCACTAGATGACCTCTAAAGGTCCCTTCCCACCCAAAACGTTCTATGATTTTGGAGACTCAAACCGCAGTGTTCTTACACAAGCAGTACTGTGTCTGAAGGAACATAATCTCCTTGTGTTGGTGTAACCTGCAGGAGCTCCAAGTCAGCTCAGCATTGTGTTTGGTGCTATGCAAACGCAGACACAGACAGAGGAAACATGGCTTGTCTGAGGGATCCAAGCATCCTAAAACAACAGAAGCCAAGCCACATGTGTTTTAGGGAGGCTCTGGCTCCCTAGTCACTATGTCACTTTCGAAGGTGGAATGTAAATCACCCTGATGACTCATAAACAAAATTGAACCCCAGTGTCCGACCAAAATTTCCATTTCAAAAAGAAAACAGAAGAGGATGCAATTTAGAGCAAAAGGGGGGAAAAAATTGTCCTTCAAGGAAAGTAAGTTTTAGATGCTCCATTCAAGCATCTGGAACTGCACTGACCAAAAAAGAAACCGCTCTACAATCATATAAAAGAAGTATTTTACACCAGTGCAGAATGGATGAGGGGAACTAACAGGTTTCTCCCATCTCCATTTTCTAATATTAGATCCTGCCTTTTATTATCATTTTTCCTTTAAGGAGTTTGCAAGTGATCATGCCAACATCTTATTTCGTTGATCTCAACAGGATATTCTTTAAAAGATGCATTTATTCCCTTGGGAACACAGGAGTGTAATTAGCCCTGACATTTCCACAGCCTGATGGTAAACACAGAGTGCTCTATGTGCTTTTAAGGCAAAAAGATCTGATCCAACAGGGCAGAACATTTGAGATGTGAATTTTGCAGAAAACCCGTGGCTATTTTCTTATACACAGTTCTGACCGTTGCAAGCACGAGTGCCAAAAACACAAAGTCAAAAGACTGATGTATTGTTAACAGCACTTCTAATTTTAGACAGACATTTTGTTTGTTTGTTTTTTCCCCCTTTTGGCTTATGTTATTTTTCACAGTAACTGCTTCCCCCACCCCTCCTTTTTCCTCACCTCTCCCACCCCCCAGAATTCATGTTCAGAGTAGTCTGCCCACCCCACAAAACGCTTGGTGGGTTTGCCGTCAGGGATCTCATCTGTGCCAGCAGCCGTGGGGCTGCCTGGAGAGGAGGGGAGGCTGGAGAAAGAAACTGCTCATGAAGCTGGGCTGCACCAGCCCAGGCAGAGCCGACTCTGTTACCCATTAGAAGTCACGCTGCCATGTTCGACAAGACACCCACAGCATCTGATCCTGCCATCCCTGTTGACATTGGGCCTGCATTTGCTCCTGCAGCCTTCAGAGAAGTCTGTGCAGGTCCTTCACCCTCTCAACAGGCCAATGGCCAACACCAGCCGTTGTGCCTGCCTGACCCGACTGGGAGTTCATTCAGAGAACACAAAACAGAAGGGAAAAGGAAGAAAATCTTCTTTCTTTTCCCTTTTTTTTTTTGCAGTAAGGTGAATTTCCATCCTAGCTCACTGTACCATGGTGAGCTCCAGGGAGAGCACAACCAGAGACCAGCCGTAGGAAGAAAGAGTAGAAACAACTTTCTAGCAACAACTAGTTGGTAAATCAGCTTCACTGTGACATCATGGAATCGTTTTGGTTGGAAGAGACCTTTAAGACTTCAAGTCCATCTGTTTCCATCAGCGTGATGGAAACCAGAGTTCTTTTGAAAGAGACAAGAGGAAAGACCAGACCAAAACCCACTAGGCTGTGTCAAAGGGAACGAGGACTTCCAACCACCTCCCCAGTGCAATCCAGCACACTCTGAGGTTTCTTTGAGAAGATTTTGACTCAGTCCTACACAAATACTTCTAAAACACTGCAGTTGAATAGTTCTGCAAAAATATTGAGTAATAAGCAAATTGAACCATGTATTTATAAATTAAAGCGCCACTAATTTGAGCCCTGAGGCAGCATGGACCAGAAAAAAAGAGAATAAAAATCACATTCCCTCTTTTCCTTTATATTTAAAAGCATCTTCTTGGGCCTGCATATGTTTGTAGTTGGCTAATTTACCCATAAGAATTTCTTCTTTACCCTGGGGCGGGGGGGGGGGGGGGGGGGAATT